>LPNX010645960.1:500349-565352 GCA_001517045.1 Pseudotsuga menziesii | reverse complement strand
GTTATTGTATGTGGATGACATGCTTGTTGCAGGGTCTAACATGCAAGATATAAATGTGCTCAAAATAAAACTAGCTAAATCATTTGCGATGAAGGATTTGAGTGTTGCAAAGCAAATCCTTGGTATGAGAATAACAAGAGACAGGAAAAATCACAAATTGACATTGTCTCAAGGTGAGTACATAGAAAAGGTGTTGTAGAGGTTTAGAATGTAAAANTTGAAAAAGGGAGTAACCAGAGAGAAACTGAGTTCCTGCTCGGTTTCTGTTGGCCTTAAAGCATGAAGGTGAAAAGAAGAAATTTTCCAAGTCCAAGGTCCAGCAAGTCCAGCAGTGGTAGAGTTGCTATGATTAGTCACAATGAAGGCACATGAAAAAATAAATGTAATGGAGCGGTTTGCATGTAAATGGGCATATGGCTGTAAGACTTGGTAAGGCATGCATACCCCTGGTAACTCACCAGTAAAGTCGGAAGATAGACCTAGGTGATAGGGGGGTGTATGTAAGATTCCTCGGTAAATACTTGAGGGGAGTTGGTGATTACTCCAAGTCAAGTTTAAAGGAGGGATTGTTAGGGTTAACCTTGACTTGAGATCGAGTCAAAAGTGGTTAGGTCTAGCACATGGTTTGGGCACATGGTTTTTTGTATCCCATGGTATTGCATGTGATTAAGCCTTTATAAGGCTTGAGGAGGCTCCATTGTAATTGTACTGGATGTGGGCATTGTATTGTACTGGAAGAGAGACTGTGAGAGCGTGAAGAGGAAGTGTAGCGGTTTTTCTACAGGGTGTATCCCTTCATCTTTATGCACTGCAATAAAAGGACTGGCAAATTTCTTTGTGGATGTAGCCCATCGTTTGGGTGAAGCACGTTACATCTGTGTCTCTCTGTACTGTTTTAATTTGTTTTGCATCTTGTTTATTGATTTAACTGTATATCTGTTATTGCTCCGCGGTCCTGTTTTTTCTAACAGTCGCTTTCATTACTGCTGCCATGGTCTAGGAGTATTCTCAACAGTCTAAAATTTTATTCGACCTACAACACATCAGCAAACATTTTTTGCAATTGGATGGATTTCCTTTCTAATATAAATAAAGACAAATCAGGAGGACAAATAGACACATAATGCAACTTTGCAACACCTTCTAATGGTTGAACTTCCTTGGACATGCTGTAATAGAAACTCACAAACCTCCTATTGAATATTGACATAGTTTCGCCTTCCTGTTTCCTCATAGAATAAAACTTTAAGATTATTTGGTCCAATGACATTCTTTCACTCCAAAAGTCTCAAAATGTATGAGAAAACTCCTCCCACATAGTGATGGATTCCGGCTGCAGATGTCTAAACCATTTTTTGACATTTCCCTACAAAGATTGGGAAAATTCCCTTATAAAAACATCCTCATGTTCTATCTCAAAAAGGTCAAGAAAATATTGAAAAGCTTGTAAATTTTTATCAGCTATAAGGTTTTCAAATTCTCCATCAAACTCAGGAAAGTATTTGTAGTGTTTTGTAAGGAAATCATGAAGGATCTGAGGCAATCGAAGAGGTATATATCGGCTTTGGGAATTAGATGCAACGGGGTCTTGTATGAAATATGTTTCTTCAGATATGGCATCATGAGGTTCATCGGGATGCCTCTTAATGTTAGAGGTTCCAGGCAAAGATTCTTGATTGAAATTGGATGTACAAGACAAAGATATACTCTTCGTTTTCAAGGAAGGGTATATAGGAGTGAACTCACGAATTTGCTTGGGGTGAGATATTCCATGATAGATTATTCTAACAAACTTAGGAAAAGAGAAGGAAATATTTACAAGGAAATCCAAGATGCTCTGGAGAATGTTGAATATTAAGTATCTTGTCTTTTCCTCAAGCATACCCATGCCTTTACCATGAATCCACTCATGCTGCGGATCCTACCGATGCCCTTTAGAGACTTAACTTTTGGGATCACGACATTAGTGGAACTATCGCAGTATTGGAAACATAGGTTTTTGGAAATCATCGAGTGAAATATTTATTGTCTTGTAGATGTCTGACTACCATTCACCATCAACAATCTGATCTACAGCACTATCGTTCATAGTTTTGGGAGGATTTGATCCCTCCTTTTCATGTCGGTCCTTTCAGCTACTGATCTCCCCAGTGGAGTCATCTTCTAAAATATTTTTAAAAAGGGAGTCTCCAGGGAAAATGACACAAACTTCCTCGTGCGGGGGTTCCTGATTTCCCACATAAAACCCCTCAACCTTATAATCTTTTGTCATTTTTTCCAAGGATTATTTTTAGTTTCGTCCCCATCAACAACGCCAATTTGTTAGCAACTCAGAATTGCACTCAAGGTTTCGAAAAGGCAAACCCTGAGGTAATAAAAGAACCAATTTAGGAAAGGGATTTGGATTCCCTATTTCCAGAGAGGGATCTCTCACAAATACATAACAAGGACTTATTATATTGTCACAGAATGAGTTTCGGAGGTTAGCAGTGCAAACAAGGTATGATGTATTGGGATATGGAGTCACAAATACCAAGAAACACAGAGCAGTCTATACAGAGAAGGTCCACAAGAGAAATATAGCACTTTGGTCATGGTCGATATGTTCAGGTCTGGTGAAAAGTGAAGAACGATGGCAATCCATTAATGTAGAGCACTGCAAGGATGAATTCTACACCAACTTTGGAAGAAAAATTTGGTGGATGTCTTAAACAATGGCCAAAGCATAGGAATATGAATTATGAACCATTATACACTAAGTCAAAGACATGAAGAAAACATAATGCAAAGAAATAAATGGAAGTGCATGCACATAAGGAAAGGAAAGTACATACTGCAACTAAGAAATACACAAGAATTCTTACATCCAAAGGCCAACATCTAACTTTGTTTCTTATACTAAAGATGGATCAAATTACATAAGAATCAAAAATCTCTTAGGTTCTAACCAAAACCAACAACCCTTTCTCCCTCCACGAAGAGTATCTTTATAGTGCTTCTAGCCCCCGAGACTAGCCTCGAAACAGGGCCAGAAGTCAGTTACAATCACAATCAAAACTTAAACAAACTAGAATGTGCCATATCCACCACAATTTACATATATAAAACAAAACATTATGGAGCAAACATGCATATTGGTCTTTAAATGATAGCGCCACGTCTTTGTCCTCTGACTCACTTGTCTTGAAAACGACAGCTCAAGACATCCCATGGTGGCTTGTTGTTGACTCGGCTTGAATCATTTATCCTCCAGTTGGGTTTGCAAAGTGTCCTTTCCTTTCTGGGCTATTTGTGTTCATTTTGTGCTCAAATGTACCTTTCTACATGAGCTGCAAAGCCTAAGTTTGTGTTCCTTCTATGTTCATACTTCCTCCTTTCTCCCTTCTCTCCTAGTAACACTGTTATTCGAGGGGACTTGAAGAAGGGTCACACTACTTCTGACAGTGACAGGTCTTTGAGGAGGCTTGTCATTCTTGTGCTTCCCTCCTCCTAGGAGGAGGATCTTTCTGCATGTCGCATGGCATGACACATTCCTAACTTCATCACCACCCCAGATAAAGTTGGCATGTGGAATTAAAAAAGGAGGTGATGAAGAATTTGGACCCCCTCTCCTCCAGTACAAGCATTTGCTCCAATGGGTCACAACTAGCAATGGTCACCATGTGCTAACATTATGCAGACCGCGACTCTTCCTAGAGGTTTTGGAGGGATGCTTATTGGATAAGAAATTCCAAACACAACTTCTGCAGAGGTGTTGTAATCTATTAAGACAGTTCTGCTCTCACTATCCTTAGGAGGTCCATCTACTGTGATGAACATCCTTGCGTTGACCTTGCTAGCACCGAAAGGCTCTTCTACTGTAATGAACATCCTTACCATGATGGTTGGAGTTCCCCTGGCATGAAAACTCAGGAAATGGTGGGACTCTGGGCCGAGACTCACCAATCATAAGAACACCTTGACAAACAAATTTTTCACATAAGGAAGCCATCGCAGACTTCCCTTAAGACTCTCAAGATTTTCAGCAAACTAGGATTCAACCACCTTAGTTTCTCTTCCACATTCATTCAGTCTGTGTCTCCCGATGGCTCTGAAAATGGCTCCCAAGGATGACTCCATCATCATCTTCGCACACTTCATCATCGAGTAGCATGATGACAACACGCGTGGGCACGTGGGTTTGGGATCTGGTCTTCCTACTAAGAATCCAATCACACCACCCTTTCTGCTACGATGATGTACTGCTGGTTGCGGAAAAGATCTATGGCACTAGTTCACATCATTGCATTATGTTCATGGAACATGGACTTAATGCCCCTTACCCTTTTTCCCTTTCTGATGATGGCATGAGAATATTCCTCGTTTGATCTGTCTTCCTACTTCATGTGGAAACCATACCTTCCTTCTGCATTTCAATTATTAGTATATTTTCCTGATTTTCATGCATTCAATGCAGTGAACTTTTGGGTTCAGGAGGGCGATCTATGACGTGGAGCCAATTTTTTACTCACAGATATGCTCCAATGGCGTCGGGGTACTAGATTACATGTCACTTCGTCCCTTTCAATACTTGTCTCAAAATATCACATCAACAGGGTCCTTTCAGGATGAGCATATTGTACGCAAAAACTGCCCTTTCCGTCACAGACTTATCCTCCTGCAACTTTCACCGGCCGAAACCATTTCCAGCCTTTCAATCTGACCATCTTCGATCTTCATCATCCACATGTAAAGGGAGGCCATATTTCATGATTTCTCGAGGCGGTTTGTTTCGTGCTTATTCAATCAGTAGATAAATCACCCGCCGTAGATCTTTCCTTGGCCTGATCTACACCGTTGAGATTTACTTCCATTTAACCCATTTCGCAGATTTGGGAACTGAAATCTCCACGAACACTTTGATCTGGAGGAATTAACCTCAGCCATTGATTTATCTTTTGTCGATCCCGACCCTTGAAATCTATTGTCGTTCTAACTTGTTCCGTAGAGATACAAAGGTGTTTTTTGGCTGCACATGTCATATTTGTGAAACCCACCATATCCATCGATCTGGTCTGCCTTGAGATCGCCACCGTCAAAGCACTATCTCCTTTAGTCTATTTTTAGCCAATCTATGAATAGTATTTTCGCACATTATTAGGATTTGATTTCTCTTCCTTACCTTCCCCGGCATTTTACGCAGAACAAAGACAGTGCTAACACCTTAGGTTCTAGATATTCACATGGGGTCATGGGTATGTCATAGCATCTTATTTAATATGAATCTACAGTTTCTTCTTCTAAAATGAGATGGTAATATTCCCCTTAATTCTCTTATTTACCATAAGATTCTTCTTCGAGTTGTGGAATTTGTTCATAGTCTTGTCCTTCGGACACACTGCAACCTTCTCTCCTTGTCGCAATCCTCCTTCTCTTACACAACCAAAATATAATTCCACTTCATAATAAACCACACTCTTCATATGTCTTACTCTCTTCCCCCCTTATCATATCAGTTCATTTCTCTTCGACATATTCCTAGACCGAATTCCCATCAACACCCATATCCACTATAGACAGTTAATTTACTCCTCACAATTCATTCTTAAAATCCCTTTTTCACAAAGTAGCATTTCAATCCACAAAATTTAAATACTTAAGATACTTACCTCATGGTCCTTTGAAGAACTCTCTTTATGTTATGTTGTTAAAATATGTAGTGTCGACAACAAACTCAATAACATACCCCTCCAATATGTTATCCAACCAATAATCAACAACATGGGATATCCTATTATTAACACCTTTAAGGGTTCAAACTAACTCAGGAGTCCAAGCCATGAGATCACCCCCTTTAAAACACCTATTTTGAAAAGTTAACCTCGATAACCACTTAGTTAATATAACAGGGAACTCTGCAAAGAAAACTTCATGAATATCTAAAAATATATACATACATAACCACTCTTCCCAATTAAGGCGCATATATCTATTTTGTTCTTGAGAAAATTCCCTTAACTTATGGTTTGTCCATGCCACAATCTATGGCTTAGATGAATGCCACATCCCCCTCCGACACAGATCACATCCTTACAACATAACCATTTTTTGGTGCAATTTTACTTTGACCCAAGTTCACCTAATTCACACCAAAAAAACTCTAATATACTGGCCCTTTTGGCATCACCTATAGAACAGGTGAAATCTCAGTCGAGGTACCTAAGGGAACTACATGAACTAGGCTTTTGTAGAATCAAAGGGGAGTGAACTAGATCCATAACATTCAACATCACAAAAATTTGAAATATCATTCATATTCCATCTAAAGCGGCTACACCAAACCTTACAGACATATTAATTAGTCACGCAGGATTATTAAGCATCCATATTCATTAACAATCCACACCATTAAACCCAATTTATACAAAACAAGAAATAAATATCACATCACACAAAATCACAAATCAACACAATGAACATCAAGATTTTACATGGAAACCCAATACAGGAGAAAACTACGGAAGTGTTTTTCTTATTCACGAGTCACAATAAACAAGCACTTCATGTCTATGCACATAACCTGTAGACTTCCTTTCTTCTCCTCTTTACAATGGATTTGCACACTAAGTTTTTATATCATTTCCATTGCATGCAACTCACTCATACCATACCCTTATAAAAAAATTCTTCATACCTAAAGTACTTCGACACAAGGATTAAAAACTAACTTACTTGCTTACTAGCTTAATTGATTCACTAGATAACTAGCCAACTAGCCAACCCCAAAATTCCCAACCCGTTACATATATATAGGTATTTTTCACAACCTAACTTCCTCATGCTCGCTACTTGGAATCATAATTACAAGTAGACACAAAACTCTACCTACTCCCACTAACTTCGCAGTTGACATTGTCAAAATGCTCACTTTCCTTATTTCTAAGCAACTTCGTCAGAGTTTATCCTACTTTCATAGACCACTTCACTTTAACCCTATTCACACCAAAAATGCTTCCAAAATTATTCCAAAACTTCCTAGGGTCAACATAACCCAACCTCAAGATACCGTCCCTTTCGGCATCACCCGCGGAGTAGGAAAAGTCTCACTCAAGGTACCTATGGGAACTACAAGAACCAAGTTTTTATGGAAGCAAAGGGGAGTGACCTAGATCCATAACATTCAACATCTCAGAACTTTGACATACCATTAATATTACATTTAAATTGGTTACACAAAACATTACAAATATATTAATTAGTTGTCCAATATTCTTAAGTATCCATATTCATTATCAATCCACACCATTTAACCCAAATTATATAGAACAAGAAATAAAGAACATGTCACAATGAATCACAAATCACACGCATTTGACACCAATTTTTTATGTGAAATCGAAGATGGGATAAAACCACATAAGCATATTTCTTATTCATGAGTCACAACAAATAATCACTTCATGTATGTGCATGCAACCTATAGAATTCCTTTCTTCTCCTCTTTACAACAGATCTATGCACTAAGCTTGTAGATCATTACCATCTCATGCAACTCATCCATACCATACCCTCATAATATTTTTTCTTCATACCCAAAGTACTTCGACACAAGGACCCAAAACTAACTTACTTGCTCACTAGCTTAATTGATTCACTAGCTAACTAAGCAAGTAGCCAACCCAAAAATTTGCATATTGTTTCATATATATAAGTATTTTCCAAAACCTAACTTACATGTGCCTACTACTTGGAATGATAATTACAAGTGGAAACAAAACTCTACCCACTCCCACTAAATATAGAGTTGACATCATCAAAATTTCCACTTTCCTTATTTCTCGGTTGCTTCGTTAGAGCTTTTACCATTTTAGCGGACTACTTCGCATTAACCCTGTTTGCACCAAAATTGCTTCCTAAATTATGCCAATAGTTTTTAATGCCAACGCATATACTAAGGACCTTAAAATCCATTAGTAGAATACAATATTTCTCAAGAAATCCCTCCTCATATGCCTATCAAACACTAGGTCAATCTAGGCAATTAGAGAGTTATCCCCTCTTTCTTGTCTAGTGGAATATGTGTATAGTAGCCTTGATAAAATTGGAAATTCCTCATTATAACACCGATTCTATTATAGTTTTGGGTTTAGTACATACATCCTATGTTTCCTACCCACATGCAGACACTTGACCCATGACCATTCCCTCTAACACTTGGTTTTTGAAGTGGTAACTTGAGTAGCTTTTCCAATGTTTCACATAGGTGATTGTAAGAGGGGAAGACTTGGGGTACCCTGAGAAAAAAATGTAACACTCATTTCATCTCCCTTAGATGGTACTTGTCTTCATGAGAGTACTTTCACCTTATTTGATCGTTACATGATATTTATCATAACTTTCTCTTTCTCACCTTCATTGGTTGGACTTGATCCCAATTAATCCCAAGTCAACCTTGGAACTGTAATTTTAATTGTAACTGTGTTGATTGTAATTTTTGAACCCTTAAAATACCTTAAATATTTTCTATTTTTTCAATAATAAGTTATTGGTGATGTTTCCAAAAGTATAATCCAAGGTACCCCATTGCAAGAAGCCCCTTGTACTTTTCCTTGGTTTGGAAATGTTTGTTCCTCTTTGATGACTACTTTGAATGTTCTTGGATTCACTAATGTGCTACTAGTTCGGTTGTTTTCCACTCGAACTATCCATATTTCTCTCAATGCTTCCCAAGTAAGCACCTTACATCAATAGCATCAAACCAATTTGAACTCCTTGCTTGCTTCACCTAACCTTGGAAATGTTATTTTAATTGTAACTATGTGTTTATTGTAATTGTTTACCCCTTAAAAGTCCTTATAGATTTTATATTTTTTTGAATCATAAGTATTTGATGATGTTTATAGAAGTAGAAACCAAGGTACCCCATTTCAAGGAGACCCTTGTAATTTTCCTTGGTTTGGAAATGTTTGTGCCCCTTTGATGGCTACTTTGAATCTTTTTGGATTCACTATGGGGTTGTTGGTTTAGTTGGTTTCCACTCAAACTATCCAGAATTCTCCTGACACTTCCTAAGTAAGCACCTTATATCAATAGCATAAAATCAGTTTAAACTCCTTCCTTGCTTTACAAGTGAACCAATTCCTTCTTCTTTTGCCTCATTTGGTGAAACAATTCCCCCTATCTCGAGTAGTACCCACAAGTCTAAAAGGTTTAATAAGACAAAGAATGTGAAGAAGAATAAATGATAAGGGTTCAATCCCCCAAAAAATGAAATTCATGCTTGGGGAGGGGGAGGGGGTATTTTAAACCAATGCAAATCATGTTGGGGGGAAGCCACAAATTAATGCAATAATTATAGGGAGGGGGGGGGGGATAGCTAATGTATGTCATGTTGGGGGCATTTATACTATTGAGAAACCCAAACCAATATGACACAAGAATAATTATCCTCATTTGATTTGTAAGGAGGACCATCTTACTCATCTGTGTCCTACCATTCCTAAGATTAAAAAAAAATTGGTCTTTACCTAAAGGATATTTTTCTCTTGAAGAAGCCATGGTTATGCAACATCCCATTAAAACATTGGTTAATAAAGTGGTCAAGCCAATACACTATTTTCTCAACCCACTCTTCCCATGAAAAGTGATGTGACCACTAAAAAGTATTATTTATTGCTAGTTCAGAACTTTTTGGACATGGAGGAATTACATCCACTTCAAATTTTCTCCCTCTAAGTTAGGATCGTTTTCTTTAATGACTATAGTTTAGATAAGCAACATCTTGCTTCTTATGCACCCCTCCACATAAGGGTTGAAGTTAATTCATGCACCATTCACCGATGTGTAGTGGATGAAGGAACATATCTTAGTATTTTATCCCCGTATGGTTCCAAAAGGTCCAGTTTCTCGCCTCTTGTTCAACTGCCAATCAACTACTAGCCTTATATACAATACCTAGTGAATCCTTGGGGATTATTCCTAAGTTTCCTATTTCATTAGGTAGGGAGATTGTCTTAATCAATGTCATAGATATGGATACACCCATTGGGATTAAATATACTCCTTGGGAGTGATTACATATATGTTGTGAATGATGTAGTGTATACATTATTTCAATGATGCATTTCCCCCACAATGGAAGCATTGTCATTATTGATCAACTTGAATTTGGTGATTGTCATCCTTTTTCAACTTTAACCCATGTGAACCCTTTGCCTATTTATATTTCAATAGACAATAACCCACCATGGGTGAATTATGTAGCCTCATATTCTATGCCTTTAATTTCTACTAAGAAAGATACTATATATTCATGCATGTCCAGTTTTGACAATTGGCTAGGTGTTTTACCCAAGGGGGGAATTGGATTTTTTTTCCCCCATATTGATCCAAGTGAATGTTCTAACATAAATTTTTCATGGATTGATGTTAGTCCTTGATATGAATCCCTCCTAGATTTTATAATTCATTTTTACATTCCTTGAAATATTCCATCCTTTCCGATAAACATCTCTTTGGATTGGACCCATTTGAAATAAAATATAGCTCTAGTTTTCCTTCTAAGATTGATCAATTTAATTGTAGATCCTCAAATTTTGGCATTTCTAAGTCTTTATGTAATTTCTCTGGCCCTTATGACAAGGAAAAAGGTTCTAAATTTTGGTTTAAGAACAATAGAATAAGGTTAGGACAACTAACCATTAAATGATTAATTAAAGTTCTAACTTTAATAAACACTACTAAGGTTGAGTTAATTAAATAATTTGCCACTCAACTTAGTTAAATAATATCAACACTTAATAAAATATATCAATATTGAATTTAAGTTCATAATTTCATTCAGTGCATGAATGATGAATCTATTATCATAGTGTGATTAAGTTCCTACATTTAATTCTTATACTTCATAGAGATTATTGAAAAGATTGTTTATAATTGTCAAGTATTGTGTCGTTAATTGTTTGCATACTTAATTAGTTGGTGGTGTTATTTTGCATGTGATTTCAGTGAGGATAAACACTCAAGAAAACACACATCAAGAAACATATGTAGGTTGTAACCTACAACCACACAACAACCAAGGAAAAACAAAAGGCATCGACTTCAATCACATCCCACAAAATCACTTGCCAATGATTGTCCCCTACAACCAGTTTTCTCTAATATATTTTAGATTGCATGGTTGCCTCCCTCCATCCATTAATCAATATTATATTCATATTAAAATATTAAAACTCAAATATGAAAATAAGATAATATCCATGCATAGAACATTTCCAATCTAACAACTGGTGCGCTTAACCTGGCACCGAGAAAACTGTTGGACCAAAACAGACATAGCTTGGTCATCCTAAAATATTTTAAGATGAAATGAAAGGTGATACTTACTAGAAACATTGTTCCAGACACAATGGAATAGGTACAAAAGAATAAAAATGAAGATATATTGGTTAACTGAAACATATGGTTGCACCCCTCCTAGTACCATAGAGTCATAGTTACAGTTTTTTAAGAAGATAAAGAAGATCAAAATGAATACCATCTCGGATTCGAATCCTACAGATCCCATTCTTCCTGTAACAATATTATGACATACAATAATAAATCATATATATAATTCAATTCATGCATCTTTGCACATAATCATCATAATAATATGTTAAAACGTAAATAAAACCATATGAGAAATACTTATCTCAAGATATGGGAAACTAGATGCAATGGGACGAATTTCCTCCCAACCGTAGACACCGTCAAGACTTCCTCGCTTGAACATGTCACCCCCAATATGAGACCATGGATCCATGGGTAGAGGAACACTTAGTCTAGCAATTCTCAAAACTGCCTCTTCTAAGAACCACAATGCTTCCTACTACTACTTTCATATTTGTTTCTACTACCTATGGGATATGACCTAGCTCACCATTCCCATATCCTAGATTCATGTCTGAGAACTTGGACTAGTAGAGTGATAGAATGGAAGCAAAGGGAAAACAACTATACTAACTCTAAGTCTCAATACACTCCCATTCCTACCAACATTCACATGGTCCAAATCTCAATATTAACTTCAACAAGGAGAGAGCATATGAATTTATAGAAAAATGAGGCCAACTCTAACCCAAAGGGATCAACTCAAATTAGAGAAACATAAGGTTTAGGCTTAATCATGGAGACTTAACTTGAATTAGTGGAGTGGTGGCTTAGTGAAAAGATTCTCTTTCCCAAATTAGCACCATGAGGAGTTTCCAAAAACTAAGGGGTGGATCCATGAAGAGCACATGGAGACACCATAATGCATAAAGGGGGTTACAAATCATCAAGGAGGGGAAAATAGGTGATATAAGGCATCCAATAGGGTCATAAATATTATGGAAGAAAAAAAATAAGATCATCAATAAATAGTTTAAGAGTGGATACCAGAAAATAGATTGCAACCCCTATAAAATAGGAAAATGGATCATAAATGACCAAAAACGCATAAATGTGAGGGAATATCTTCACAAGGAGGGAACACTAGGAAAGGAGGGCCCACTAAGGTGTGAAAAAGATGAAATATTAACTCCATAGTCCATAAATGATGAGAATATGATATGTTGTACAAGGTTTGGGTGATCAACATTATTAATGTCACCAAGTTGTAAATATGAACTAGGATGGACAAAATTAAGGCAACAACAAGTTATAAGGTGCTAGGGATGTCCCCATTCCCCGTCACTTTATGGAATCCATGGTCCCCCGTACTCTTTTATTTTCCTTTGTTGAGCCAGTTGTTGTTTATAATCAATAGTAACAACATTCAAAGATAGGAAGGATGCTAGTAATAACATTAACATTAATAATCATTCCAAAGTCCAAATTCATACTATCAAAATATAATCATAAGTCCTTAATCAAATTAACCATGAAAAGGATAATAAGTCCACAGTCATATAAAATATCATAACTCCATAATGCAAAAGAAAATAAGTCACATGAAAGATCATAAGTCTGAGGCTTAACCTATGGGATATTACACTTTACTTAGAGACTTGAGCATGTATATGGATATTCTTGAAGATACCAAGGTTAAAAATATTCATATCCTTATAAATATCAATAGAAATATCATTTTGTATTTTTGAGATATGATCTTATTATTGTTGCTTCTTGGGTGTAGGACTTTGCATTGAATTCTCAGTTACTTAGGGATCATGCTTTATGCATTATTGGAACATATGAGGTATATTATAAAGCATGCATAAAGGTTTAGATTTATGTATGTTATGATGCAATTAAACCTTTTTCCATCCGAATTTTCCATAAGATCAACCTCGTTAAATGTTTATGTACAAGCCTTTTTATCTTTAGTTTGCGGTACTACTTTGACAAAAGAGATTTGCTTTGATGGTATTCCTTGATGTGGTACCTTTTTTATCCACATGGCACCCATCCCATTGTTTTATGGCAGGACCATGAGCCCTTATAGTTGGACATTATATTATGAACCTCATTCATCTTTCCCATCTACTTTTGGACATTCCCATGGGGGTTCTTGTTGTTTCTTTTTTTCAAATAGAAAATGCATTACTTATTTATTTATGCATGCCTATGCATACTACATTTTTATTATATATTATATTATTCTTAATATGTGTCAAATGAATAACTCTCGAATTCATCCATTCCATTGCAAATTCATTTATTTATACATTACATGTGGAGGTTCAGGTTAATCTACTAATCAACCTTTTCATCTTCATATGTGACTATTCATATTCATAATTTATTTACGTTATATGTGGAACCATAATATGAGGATTATGTTTCCAACATTCCCCCTCTTAATATGAAGGGTTTTTTGTGATTCCAAACATGGTTCTAAATATTTCATACTTTTCTCGTCTAAGTGCTTTGGCGAAGATGTCGACAATTTGCTCATTTGTGGAACAATGTCATAAAGGAATTGTCTTTTCCTCTACATGATGTCGAAACGATGATATTTTGTGTTGATGTGCTTGGTTAAATCATGGAATATGGGATTCTTGGCCACTTGATTGTAGAAGTGTTTTCGATCAATAAGGGAGTGCTTCTCCTGCAAATCTTCAAGTATCTTTTTGAGCCACACAATTCCCTTTGTTTCTTACGCAGCTTCCACCTATTATGTTTCTATTGTCGAATATGTTGGAACTGATTGTTTGTGTGATCTCTAGGAGATAGTTGTTGATCCAAGACTCATTTTGTATTCAGAAGTAGATACTCCTATCCCTTTTTCGCCCTCGAATTTTGAATCAGTGTATGCAATGAGTTTGAATCCTTCCACTTTAGTGTACTTGAGTTAAAAATCTTCAGTACCCTTCAAGTAAATTATAACTCTATTTACAGTGGACCAGTGTCCTTCAGAAGGTTTTTGCATGAATTTGGAAAGAATTTCAACAACATAAGAAATATCTAGTATGGTATTGGTAAGGGAGATAAGGATTCCTACAAGTTGTTGGTACTTGATTGCATCCTTAAATTATTTTCCTTCACTTGATGTGAGCTTCAACTTTTGTTCCATTGGAGTTGAGAGAGGGTTGCATACTATCATGCAAAATTTGTTCTACAATTCTTCAATATATTTTTTCTTAGATATAAATATCTAATTAGGATGTTGAGTCACTTCAGTTCCTAAGTAGTAATGAAGATGTCCCAGATCATTCATTTCAAATCCTTTTTTCAAATATTTCTTTATGGATGTTATATTACTTTCATTGTTCCCTGCCATCAAACATCATCTACATATACCACAAGAAACACAATAGATCTTCCAACTTTCTTCACAAACAATGTTGTGTTATCAATATTATAATGTTTGAAATTTAGCTTTAGAAGATACTCAGTTATCATTTCATACCGTGCTCGAGGTGCTTGTTTTAGACCATAAAAGTATTTAACAAGTTTTCATACCTTGTATTCTTGTCCTTTTACAAAAAAACCTTAAGGTTGAGACATGAATACATTTTCTTTCAAGTCTACACTATCAAGAAATCTATTTTTACATCCATCTAGTGAACTTTCCACCCGTTTTGTGTAACCAAGGAGAGAAAAGTGCATATTGTATCCCATTTTGATACGGGGGATAATGTTTCTTCATAGTCAATTCATTATTTTTGTGCATCACTTTTTTCCACAATCCTTGCTTTGTGCTTGTCAAGCAAGTCATCTGATTTGTATTTGTTCTTGAATACCCATTTATAGCCAATTGGTTTGGTTCCAAGTGGAGGGTCAATCAACTTTCAAGCTCCATTCTTTATGAGTGCATCATATTATTTTTCATGGCTTCTTTCCACTCATCAAATGCAACAAATTATATGAAGGAAGTTGATTCAAAGTTAGCAAATAAATTCAAGTCAAAAATAAAATGATACATCCATGTCATCACCTGATTTATCTTCTTCTCCTCCATATTCTTTCCTGGTTGAACTTCTCGTTCATGTCTTTCCAACATCATATGGCTGGACATTTTCAAGTGTCTTTATGGCCCATTTCAGAATCTTCCTTGATGGTTCAACTTGATTAGTTGGAGATGCTTCATTCTCTTCAAGGTTCAATATTCCAATCCTCTCAATCACATCATCCATTTCAGGTGAAGTTGTCAGAAATTATTCTTCATGACTTTCTTCATGAGGGGTATTGGTGCTTCAAAAGGAAATTCCAAAGATTGATTCTGATCCAAGATCGGGACCCCCCTTCAAGATGTGGAATTTCATTATCAAATTCATATATTTATTTAGATAGGAAAACTTCTCCAGATGATCAAGCTCTCTTTAAATAGACTTGTCATTATTAGTTTTAATAAAAATAACATCTCTGGAAACAAAAAATTTATTGTTTACCTCATCATAAAGATGGTATTCCTTGGAAGTATCTGAATACCCCAAAAAACTGCATATTCAACTTTTAGCACCAAGTTTGTTTCTTTTCTCCTTTGGTGTTTGTTAGAATAATCAACCCATAGTTACCTACCTTAGACATTAATTTAATCATTTTTGTTGTATTACCTAGTTTCCTAGATTCCACTCTATGCTAGTTGCCTTCTACATGTCCTAGAAGTCAACACATGCTAAAACTAAGTCATGGAGCGCTTGGGAAACATCCTTGAAACCCATTTTAGCATGTATTATTTATTCCATATTCTCCAAAGCACATATCTGCTTTTTCTGTAAAGTTGCCTTGTTTTATTTCTGATTTAAGGCAAAGGGAAAGCTAAACTAGTGGTAACTACCTTGTTTTTTTCCCACATCATCCTCCCTCCTTTTCTCCAAATAAAAGAATGTATGAGTTTTCTTTCCATCCCTATCTATCTTCCCCACTTGACTTAGCCAATTTGTGAGCATCTATCTAGATTTGGAAACTGCTTTATGTACCTATGGGGGATTTGACTAGTTTTGGTAAGCTTGCTTTTTGACTATTTTGAATGGCATATTTATGCATTCGAATATCTCATGTAATTATATATTACAGAATCCTATTACTTCACAAGGTTGGCTATTGTACACTTACTCAATACAGATTAGTGTTATGCTCCAATTTCAGTCTCCTTTGGTGTTAATTTTGCATGTTTGATTAGCAATTTTGTGAGTGTAATTGTTCTATCTCTTGGGTTCAATTTCCACAGTATCAAGGCATAGTAAGTGAAACCAAAAACCCCGAGATGCCTAATTGAAGGATGGTGGCCAAACCACATTTCATCTAGAGTATTTCCTTCAAGAGCATGAGATGGACTTCTATTTGTTAATTATGTTACACATACTACTACAACAACCCAAAACATGAATTTCACATTCTTGAACACCATTGATCTTGTTATATTCATTAATGTTATATTCATCCTTTCTACTACATCATTTTGTTGAGGATTGTAAGGAACTAATGTTTGATGTGTGATTCCATTTTTAAAAACTTCAAAATCATTAGAGGTGTATACTTTACCATTACCAAAACAAAATGTATTGATACGAACTTGTGATTGATTCTCTATCCATGCATGAAAGTTCTTGAAAGTTTGAAATGCTTTAGATTTTGTCTTCAATAAATATACCCAACACATTTTAAAATAGTCATCAACAAAGTTCATGAGGTACTTATTACCATTTGCAAAAGGAATTGGCATGGGGTCACATAAGTCAAAATGAATCAGTTCTAACTTTCTACATGCTCTGAATTTAGACTCTTGAAATGGTTTCTTACTATGTTTACCTAGTATGCATACATCAATTTTCTTATTTTTCTTAAGAATGGTGAGAAAACCATATACACCATTCTTTCTTAACAAATTAATACTATGATCATTCAAGTGACCAAATATTGCATGCCACAATAAACTGGATGACAAATTACCTTCTTCATACTGAGATGTGTAGGAAAAGTTTGAACTTTGCAAAACAACACTCTAACTTTAACAGATTTCCATCTCCATACTTATTCACGTTGACCTTGTTTTTAGAGGACCTCCTTATCTATATGATTCCATCAAACATGTGGATGGAATGGCCTTGCTGTCAAATCTGCACTAAGGATAAAAAACTTCTTTATGGCTATGGAAGATAGAGAAAATTATTTAACTCAAAATCAAGGAAACCAAGCATCTTGAGCCTGATTGAACCAATTGTTAGAATTAATATGCCATTGATCTTCAGGAAATGAGTGCTATTATATTCTTAATTATTTGTAGTGAAAAGGAATGAATAATACCCACTTATCAAAACAAATCTCACGGTAAATAGACAAGAATTGCTCAGTATAATTATATGAGTATCAACTTCATTAAAAATAGCAGTTTACAACATTGTTACATAAAGGAGAATTTGAATCATGAGAGATGAATTCGGATCTACCAACTTAATATGATTGCATGGCTAACTAGAAGTGTCTAAATCACTATCAGATTTCAACTGGATAACTCTAGATGTCTAATCCAGTTTCTCAATCAGTTACAATCAATCAAACCAGTCTAACTGTAGTGGTAGGTGAGAAGTAGGTGAGAACTGGTGCCTTCCCACATGCAGCCATGCATAACTGCCACTAATTGAACTAGAGGATATCTAACTGAATGTAATTCAATCATAAGTAAGCTTGACTAGTTACCAACTGCCAACAACTGAAATAGGTTGGTGTCAGCACTCCTAGTGGCTCCTAAAATGTAGGGATTGGTCTAGAAGGAGATTTGACTGATGCATGAAGGTGCATTCAGTTCCAGTTAGCCTCTATCGGTGTCCCCCACATTCTAGTGACTAGTACATGTGGCCCCATTAGACCAAGTGGACCCAATGGTACTAGTGGACCCAATATTAACTAAATGACTCCTAAGTTAGGAAAATATAATCTAAAAGACAGTTTGGACAAGGGAGGATTATAAATCCTAACACCCCTCTGAATCCTAACTTGGACAACTTTGGGCCCTGTAAATAAGGCCAAAAGTCATCCATATACAATCTAAAAGATAAAAATGTTTCCTAATAAACCGAGGAAATAGGGGAAAACCTCATGGGAAACCCCCCCCCCCCCTCAAAATAAGCAGGAACGGGAAAATACAACCTATATTTAGAAGAAAATAAGCTTCCTCCTTAGAAAAATAACTTGCCAAAAAACTCTACAGCAACTTGCAGTAGTATGGTCTTTTGTGTAGCAACATTATCCTAAAGTTGTGCATGTGAACCTCTCCATGTCCTTTTGAACAGATGAATCTGTGTGTTTCTTCTATATGGAAGAGATGGAGAATGATCGATTCTCTTCTTCTGTGGGCCAAGTGGTTGATCATTCGCTATCATCATGCAACACTTTCCTGGAACTTTGTTTCACCACTCTGTAGGGAGAGAATCTGTGAGGGAAAGGGAAACATGCTCATTCTGATACTAGGACCTATTTATCCTTTTGTCTTCTGGATTTCCAGCACCATCTCCAGCTGCAACAATGAGTTGTTGGGACCATCTAGGTTTAGGCCTTTAGTTTGGAATGGTTGTTGAATATGGATCTAGAATATCATGAGATTTAGTCTCAATACCAAGATCATGCTGATCTTGATCCTGTTCATCTATATCTGAAACATTTAATAAATCATCATCATCAAAAGGTAGTGGAAGAGTGGTTATACCTTCTTAAGCTTTAGATGGAGGTGTGTCACACAAATGATCTTCTTCAAACTGAACACTCCTCTGAATGAATCATTTCGTAGTTGCAACCTCCATCAACTTGTGTGCTTTTGCATCTTCTGCGTATCCCTGTAGAATGCATTCGCTACTTTGGGCTTGGAAGGCCTTCCTCTTTTCAATGGGTATTCTGACCCAATATTTGAAACCAAAAACTCTCAAATGAGAGACATTGGGCTTATTCCCATGTAGTGCTTCGAATGGAGTGGCCCCAACCACTGATTTCTGAGGCACTTTGTTCTAAAAATATGAAGCACGGTTTATAGCTTCTTCCCAAAGAAAAAGAGGGGGATTCTTGGCATGGAGAAGACATGTTTCCATCTCCTTTAGTCATGGTTTTCCTCTTAGCCACACCATTATGTTGTGGTGTGTATGTAACTAAGTGTTCCATTCAAATCCCCTCTGATACACAATAATGTTGGAAATATATTTTAATGTACTCTCCTCATTTATCATATCTTACGGACTTGATATTTTTCTTGAAACCATTCTCAACCATAGCTTTAAAAACTTTAAAAATATCAAGGACTTCTTATTTCTATTTCATAAAGTAGATCCACCAGTACCTAGAAAAATCATCAATAAAAGTGAGGAAATACTTGATTTGATACATAGTGATGTCGTAGGACCAATTCCCACAACATCCATTAATCGTAGAGGCAACTCTATGTTCCTTCCCAACTTCATACCTCTTCTCTAAATGATTACTTACCAATAAACCAGAACATACTCCATCGGAAGCTTGGATGAGAGGCAAACCTTCAACCATTTTATCATTGTGGAGTTGTTGGAAATATTTGAAATTGAGATGCCCAAATATATCATGCCATATTTTACTGGTGTTGTTAGCATGAGTCAATAAACCTATAGGGGGTGATACAGGAAAAATATGTGAGAACTCATAAGATTTAGTAGAATGATTTCCAATACCTTCGACTATGAGTCTTCCAATAGATATTTCTGTGATCTCCACTGAATCTGAGTCAAATGTAACTCTCTTGTGAGAGAAAGTATGGGTCATCTGATAAATAGAGAACAAATTAGTTGCAAGGGAGGGCATATAGAGAACATTTTTAAACTCACCATGATGGATTTTAATTGAACGTCGTTTTGCTACTGGAATTTGGGAGTCATCTCCCATGTGAATATTAGGCCCTTTTGATAGTGTGAGGGTAGATAAAGATTCTTTGGAGGAAACCATGTGATTGTATGCTCCAAAATCAATCAAGTATGTTTTCAACTGAGTAAGTCTACACTTAAAGGTATGGAACCTCTCATGATCTTATGTCTGTGGTCTAGCATCAAACTTCTTTTCTCTATGCGGAAGAGCAATGTTGTTTTGTTCAAGGAGGGAAGATAGCTGGTCAACTTGATTCTTTTTTCAAGAGTCTTCTGGATGAAAACCTCTCATACAATAGAGACACATCTTCTTTTCAAACGTTTTCTTCTTCTTGGATCCCGAAGCTACTTCGGATTTATTTTGACTCTCTTTAGAATTCGAATCATATGCTTTAGGCTCCTTTTTCCTATTCCTCCCTTTAGCTTTCACTTTGGTAGAGTATGTCACTAGGAGAGATTAGGTTTTGGAAGTATGGAGGACTCTCCTAGACCAATTTCTCTTGATCCTATATTAAGGACTTGGAAAATCTATCAAGCGAGAGAATATTCCAATTGGGAATGGAAGATAGAGACAAATACATAATACTCAGAGCCTAGTTTTCTGAGTATGGAGAGCACATGATTCTCATCCTTTATTTCTATTCCGCACTATTTGCATTGAATTGCAAGAGACTTTAATTTTGTAAATAATTGTTCTATGGTCTCAAAACAACTGGGTTGTAAGGCTATCAACTCATTCTCCAAAAATTTTCCTCGGAGCTCATCTTTCTTTCCAAACAATACTTCAAGCTTCTCCCAAGATTCTTTGGGATTCTTCAAACCTTCAAGGTAAAAGAGGAGGTCTCTGGAGATGTGAGTACATAGAAAGAAAAAAGATTCATCTAAGCGATTCAAAAACTTGTTTTTCTCGGTTGGATGATGGGGTTCATCCTCCCCTCCCATTATCATCCTGAACAATCCCTAGTTGCGCAGGGAAACCTGCATATCTTCCCTACAATCAAGATAACTGAAGGATGTTAGGATCTTGGGTGTGGAAGGTTGAGAATCCATAATTCTCCTTCTCATTAGACAATATCTTCAATCAAGATATGTAGCACCTGTAGGAATTCACTGTAAGAACAAAACCAATTCGCATTATGTCAAGATCAATCCTTCCCTCTCGACATGTACACTTTCTTAGGGTTCGTCACACCCACACTGCCACTATGAATAAATTTAGAGGAAGCAAGATACTCTTTGTGGGACTTCAGTGGAAACCTAGCTGATTCTAGTGTACAATGGAGAGTAGACAGACTTGAATCTTTCTTGAGGAGGCTCTGATACCATGTTAGAATTAATATGTCATTGATCTTCAGGAAATGAGTGCTATTAGATTCTTAATTATTTACAGTGAAAAGGAATGAATAATACCCACTTAACAAAACAAATCTCACAGGAAATAGATAAGAATTGCTCAATATAATTATATGAGTATCAACTTCATTAAAACTAGCAGTATACAACAGTGTTACATAAAGGAGAATTTGAATCATGAGAGATGAATTCGGATCTACCAACTTAATATGACTACATGGCTAACTAGAAGTGTCTAAATCACTATCAGATTTCAACTGGATAACTCCAGATGTCTAATCCAGTCTCTCAATCAGTTACAATCAATCAAACCAGTCTAATTGTAGTGGTAGGTGAGAAGTAGGTGAGAATTGGTGCCTTCCCACATGCAACCATGCATAACTGGTGCTAACTAAACTGGAGGATATCTAAATGAATGTAATTGAAGCATAACTAAGATTTACTAGTTACCAACTACCAACAATTGAAGGAGGTTGGTGCTGGCACTCCCAAAGGCTCCTAAAATGTAGGGATTGGTCTAGGAGGCGCCTAAACTGATGCATGAAAGTGCAGTCAGTTCTAGTTATCCTTTATCGGTGTTTCCCACACTCTAGTGACTAGTACATGTTGCCCCATTAGGCCAAGTGGACCCAATGGTACTAGTGGACCCAATAATAACTAAATGACTCCTAAGTTAGGAAAATATAATCTAATAGATAGTTTGGACAAGGAAGGATTATAAATCCTAACACCAATTCCCTTTGGTTTGAGGCTATATTTGTCTGCAAAGTATACTATGTCATTTCCAATGTCATTCAAATATTCAAAACAATATTTTCTAAAAGTCATGTGAGAGGTTGCACTAGTATCAATCATCCAACAATCTTTGTAAGATGAAAGAGAAATTATTTCATTAATTCTTAGATTATAGTGTGCAACAATACAATGAGCAGAATTAGAGGCTTTAATAGCCTCTTGATTTTTATTTCCGTCTTCTTAATTCTGATTGTGTCTTCCTTTGATGGACTCCTAAGGATCCCAACGATGATCTGTTTTATGTCCATTCTTCCAACGGTTCTTGCACTTCAGATATGATATTTTACTTGAGTTGTTTTTGCCGCCTCTACCTTTGAAATTTATTCTTCCTTTTCCTTTATTGTTATCTCCCTCAGAAGGGTATTTGGGATTATTCTTTGATTTCTGAACAAAGCGAAGGGATTCTCCAGTAGGATCATGTGTCTTCTTTCCAAAGGCTTTCTCTCTTTCTACATACTTTTCTACTAGGGTATCAAAGGTGGGGTATTTGAACCCGTCGCTTGCTGGTAGGGACTCAAGGTAGTTGGAGTGAGTTGGATA
Source organism: Pseudotsuga menziesii (assembly GCA_001517045.1). Lineage (NCBI taxonomy): Eukaryota > Viridiplantae > Streptophyta > Pinopsida > Pinales > Pinaceae > Pseudotsuga > Pseudotsuga menziesii. The sequence continues at coordinate 542,397 of LPNX010645960.1, read as the reverse complement.
AAGTGACTTTACAAATGTTGCAAGTGGAAGGTTAGGTTTCATACCAAATGCTTAGATATTATGCATGATTTCTCTAATATCAGATGCAACCAATAAAGGATCATTATCTTTAACTTCTAAACCGAACAATTTTAACATTAGTTGAATTAAATCTAGTTCAGAATGTGAATCATACAATTATTTTAATGTCTTTAATGCTTCAAAAAAGGATTTTGCAGGAAAAATGCTTTGGATCAACACTTCACTAATAATTTCAATGATCATAGCTAAATATTTCTTTTCTTTGGACTTCCAAATAGAAATTTCTTTCTCCAATGTAGGAGTTTTTGGATCAATGGTTATGACTGCATATGTTTTTGTCTTAATAGTATTCCCTTCACATATCCTGTCCCATAGGTCACTACATATAAACGTTGATTTGATCTTTCTGGACCATTATGGATATGTGTCATTTCTAGTGAGGACAACACCAATTATTGATGAGAAAGAGTGCATATTCAATATGGAACCTGCAACCTACATAATACTGGAGAAAATATGGGATGCATGTTTAAGTTTCTGCTCCTTTACAAGTTACAAAATGATTCTACAACTTATTAAATAATTATGCAGCCTATCAAAACAATTTTAAATCCCTACATAAGCTCTAGAGTGCTATTACATTAAATATACTCATCTCTTATGACATTTTAAGAATACATATATAACTTGTTCAACAACTACAATATCACTCTATTACAAATATCTTGCAACGAAATATGGTAGGTCACAGCAGTAGTTCGATGTAGTATCTTCACAATATATTTGTAGTAACAAATTTAATGACATGAGTCTCAGACATTCAAGTCTCTTACACCAATAGAGCTCTTTGTAGAGATAGAGTAATCTTCAAGACATGGACTTCTTGCATCCAAATGAAAGAAAATTGAATACTTGACTTCAACAATTCAATACTTTACGCAATTAACATCAAGAAGATGGATAACCGCAACAATCTTCTCTCATGTAGTGTGTGGTCACATACTCAATATTTTGGGAGGACTCAAAACGCAACTTCAATTCGCAGTAGTTCACAAGGAAGAGAATCAAATCCGATACTTCATGTAGTATATACTTTCTCCAACACATCAACTACACATGTCACTGTAATCATGACTAATATGCAACAACCACATCATTCATGGATTACACAGATATGAAAATATTTGCATATTTCTCAAAATAGGCATGTTGGCCCTAGGAAAAGATAACCAGAATAATGGTCAGAAATATGAAGATTATGGTCGCAAGACAAGGAAAAGTCGCAAGGGAAGGAGCCGCAATAGAAGATGAGTAGAGCAAGTTGAAAGGCAGAGTTCAACTTATTTTGGGTAAAGAGCTAGTTAGAATAAAATATTTCTCTTGGTAATAAAGCATGATTGTAATTCAGTCTGATAGTGCCTATTTTTAGATGTAATAAGATGTAATAAAATAGAAAGATAGCATGTTGACATGAAGTTGAGATTCATTCAATGGTTGAAAATAAGAACTGTAAAAGCAAAAAATATTATAAAAGCACCAACCCAAGCTGTGTGCAAGAGGTGGAGGAGGAGGAGGGATAGGATTGATCCAATAACTAGAAAGCATGAGACAAGAATTGAATGCATGAATTGTAAATAATATCTAAAGAAGAGTCTACAATTTGAGTGCGTAGACCAAAGGTGCTAACCATTTCTCATGCAAGATGAAGAGCACCTTTGTTGTTTTTCCTGGATGGGTTTCCACATTATATCTTGTCTCTGTGTCTTTAAATTTCTGTGTTATTTTCGAATGCATATCTATTGTGAATGAGCCGATTTGAATGTGTCGCATAAACTATGTTGTAAACGAAATTATATACATATGTGTCACACATTGAATGAATTTAATATGTGTTAATGCTTTATGTTATATGTTGTTATATATGTCGATGGATCAATATATGGTTATCTTATGAATATATAAAATAGAATTACAATTCCCATTTTTGGTGGCTTGTTGTAAGAAGGAAATCCTCGACATGACTGCAGAAACCTAGTTTTAGAAGTCCCCATAAGATATCTCAAGTGAGACTTCATCTGCCTCGCAGGTGTTGCTGATGAATCTCTCCTCTGTCGAGTCGATATCTTGGGTTTTGTTGATGAACAAAGTGTTTGAACCTGGGTCGACCTAAAGCAAGCCACCAAATGGTTCCATTGTTGGGACCATGAATCATTCTAAAGGGGATAAGTTTTGGCACCCAACGAAACCAGGAAATTTTAGATTGGGTTGATTATAAAGCACTAGGTTTTTCATGGGACGAAAGTGAAGGATCACAATTAAGCCCAACTGAATGGTTGGAGCGATAACTTTACACAGACATTCATGAGATTTTCTTTAGAAAATCTCTCGTCGTATTGTAGAATGGTCGGAAATTTTATAAAGCTACCAATATTTAATGGAAATGGGTTAGAGGACCCTGAGCAGCATTGGTTTCTATGTGAAGTTGTATGGACCATGAAACAAGTTCAAGACGAGGCCATAAAGAAAGATCAAATGATCACAACCCTTGGAGATCGTGCATTGGACTGGTACATGAAATTCTATGTGGTTCGAGTAGGAATTTCACAAAAACATTAGATCAAATCCAGACAAGATTGATAGATCAGTTCAAGAATCCAAAATCTAAGTCATGATGCATTACAGAAATCAAAGAATTTAAAATTTTCCTACGGATTCAGTTTGGGATTTCGACCAAAGATTCAAGACTTTGATGGCTAAAGTAAGTTTTCAAATGTTAGACGTCCAACATAAATAATGGTTCATCACAACGATGTTATCACATATATGTATTCCCTTAATTCAACAGAATATTGTATCACATAGTGAGGCTCATGAGCTCACCATGAAGTTGGAAGCCTCAGTGGTCAGAGAAACTAGTACGGGAATGATGCAGATATAGTCGCATCTTTGCAACCTTACGTTGCAACTTTAGGATATCAAGAGAGGGAAAAAAGTACAATAAGAACTCTAGTGTACCAGATGTATAACCAAGGGACACCATAAATATTCATGTCCAACATTTATGAATTATGTCGCATCAAGAGCACCAAATCCAATAAATACAATGGGAATTCCTTAGTGTAGATCTACCATATCATAGGAATTCGTATACTTACAAAATATAGTAAGTACATCGGCAAGTATATATTGAAAATTATGTCGATCAGTAGGATACAATGAGAAATATTGTAGAGTATATTAGGTGCTGCAAGAGAAAATAGTCAATATCTACGTGATGAAGAACGATGAACAGATGCAGGATAAACAAGCTTAGAATAAATATCCACAGACTCAATACGCTCAGTCTCAATACCCACATGCACAATACCCTCAACTCAGCGGGGTGTAATTTTCATAGGTTGAGGACAAGGAGGAGGATTTGGTCGCAAAAGAGGACAAGTTATATTTTACAATTGTCGACATCCTGGACACTTTGGTAGAGAGTGCACGAATCCTATGACAACATGTTCATATTGTAAATCACTAGATCATACTGTCAAGGAATTTCCCCAATTTATTTCTAAATGGAAATCCAAAATTGTGGGAAACCAGAACCCACCATAGAATGCTAATCTGAACATCCAAAAGATTTTTTTGAACCACAAGAGCCGAATGATTCCTTCGTGACAAGAGGAGGTGTTGTAACTAGAGAAGATCAAGAAGCACTAGATGGACAACTAAGAGTGTGACCATCACAACAAAAGAATATGTCCTTTGATGTACAGAAGGAAAAAGAAGCATTCCTGGATGCACGACATGAATTCGTCGATGGATATCAAGCGTCGAATTCTGTTGATGTACCATTTGAAGGACCGATTTTCGAAATGCATCAACAATTTGACCAACTATTCCATAAGAAACAGACAAAAAAGTTAGTAAATTGAAGGAATTCTTTAAATTTTGTTAAGTGCTAATACAAGATAAACGTGTTATTGTTGAAGTGGAAACTTTAATAGAAGCACATCAAATAGATGTGTGACCAGAATGGAGGGTTAACCATATTGGGAAAATATTGCAAATTGGTTGTGAACTGAGAATGACTTCCCAGATAAGATATTATGATATGGATTATATTATTCTAGAATTTGGATCCGATATTAACATTCTTACTAGACATACATGGGAAGGTATGGAAAATCCATGACTAGAATGGTCTCCTATGCAGTTAAAATTTCAGTGGAAGGTTTTACCTATCGGTCAATTGACTCAGGTTCTCGTCAAGATAGAAGGACTACGCACTTATGCAAAGTTTGAGGTGATCAACATTGTTGATGACATGAATCGGTATCCTATGCTTTTGGGGATTGAATCGGCCATTGATAACCAAACTATTATCAATTTCAAGAACAGGATATTAACGTTTGAAGATAAAGAGCTAAGGGTGGTCACACTACTTGATCCTTTAGAATGCCATAGGTATGTCGAGCAGGTAAATAATGAAGAAAAAAATTGGATACTTAGACCATATATACAATATTACCTATGTAATGGATTATTATGTGAATCTGATGGTCAACAGAAAACTCAGTTGGTGAAGCGTTAGTTCACATACATCGAATTCTGGAGAAGCTCTGAAAAACTAATAGAACCAATTGCATGAAGTGTCAAGGAGAAGATGAGAAAGAATTACAAAATCCATGCGACGAGTAGGTATCGAGGTATGTGATATACCTACCTATAAGGATTTTCCTAACCTGGATGTTTGTCTGTTAGAATTTGAAGAAAAATTAATAGAACCTCAGCATCTGCTAGCTTTGGATTTTGCATTGAAGGCTACAACTTTCACATGGTGGGTCGCACATAAACAAACTATCTCAAAATGTCCTCAATGTTGGATATTGATGGAATTCTAATTTGGAGAGAATGTGATATAGACTGGTGAGAAATACACAGGACTGACTAATACTTTCAACCACATTGAGTAGCGTCGTGCAACATGGGAGGCATGTATACGACGGGAATGGATGCACCAATTTATACAAACATTGGAAATGATACCAAGGAACTGGTATATGTTGGTTGAGATTTGATGAGGAATAGTTGAATGGGAAGAACTAGCTTCCATATTTACAAATACGTTCGAATTTGATGATGATCATCCTTCAATTGTTGCTGCTATACAAGTAATCAATACGATGATCTTTAAAGATATTCTTGTGTCGATGAAAAATTTTAATCAGAGCCGTGATTGTCTAACATTGGATGGAAATATATAATGTAACAGCTAAACCTAATGATGATGATCCCCACGACATAAATATTCCTAATTGTGAAGGTACTCGTGCGGTGTAAGGATCAGGTGTGTCGAGCGACAATTTTTTTAATCCTTTGAAAATAAAGAAAGTAAACATTGGCTCCCTAGAGAATCCAAAGTTTGCCAATATTAGAGATTACTGGGATAATGAGACCATCGGGAAGGTCACAGACTTACTACATGAATTTCAGGATCTGTTTCCCACGAAATTTTTCGAAATGAAGGGAATTGTCAAATATCTTGGAGAAATCAAGATTACATTGAATCCCGACGCAAATCATGTCAAGCAATGAACATATCGACTCAATATGAGGTACAAAGAAAAATTTAAGACAGAGTTAGATAGAATTATGGATGCAGGAATCATAGAACCTATTGAAGAATCTAAGTGGATTATCCCCATGGTAGTACAAGATAAGAAAATTGTTTGTGGAGTACGTATATGTGTCGACCTAAGAAAGTTGAATGAATTATGTCTACACGACCTATTTCTCACCACGTTTACAGATGAAGTATTGGAGAGTGTCGGTGGCCAACAAATATATTCCTATACTGATGGATTCTCTGGTTACCATTATATTAGAATTGCAAAGGAGGATGGACACAATACAACCTTTGCAACAGAGTGGGGATGTTTCTAGTATATGGTAATTCCTTTTGGACTCAATAATTATCTTGTTATCATTCCTAGGATAGGCGTGGTTGCTTTCAAATATTTTATTCATAAGTTTCTTGAATTCCACTTTGATGACTAGACGGTATTTGGGCTCATAAAAGATCATATTGAGAGCCTCAAAATTATGTTGGAACGATGTTGACAATACAATATTTCCCTTAACTTAAAGAAATGCATTTTTCTTGCCCCTTTTGGAATTCTACTGGGTGATGTGGTTTGTCGCGATGGAATATTGGTGGATCCTGCTAAAATTGTGATAATTTTCGACCTACCACCACCCATGATAGTAAAATAGTTGAGAACAACTCTGGGACATACATGGTACTATCGGAAGTTTATCAGAGGATATGCAGAGGTGACTACTCCTATGGATAAATTATTGAAGAAGGATGTTAAGTTTTAGTGGAGTGAACAATGTCAAGAGTGTTTGGATGTCCTGAAGAATAATAGGTTACAACACCCATATTAGTTTTTCCATACTAGAAGAAAGAGTTTCATGTACACATTGATGTGGCATCTGTCACACTCGATGTTGTACTCGCACATCCAAGCGACGGGTCTATTGATCATCCTATTTCTTTTTCTAGCTGAAAATCATCAACAGAAAAGAAGAACTATACCACGACATAAAGAGAAGGATTAGCTATGGTATATTCTCTTAAAAAAAATTGACACTATTTGTTGGGGAGACATTTCAAGATGTACGCAAACCATTTTGGATTGAAATATATGTGCAATAATCCAGCGTTGGGGGGGAATATTTGTGTATGGCTTATCCTCTTCCAAGAATTTGACTTTGAAATCATTGTTAAACCGGGTCGACTGAATTTAGGACCATACCATCTGTCGAGGCTAGATAGTGGAGAAGAATTGGGTAATCTTAACGATAGTCTTCATGATCCACAATTGTTTTCATTTAAGATGTTTGATGATCATTACATAGATATTGTACAATATTGACTATGGGGTATGCACTAGAAGGATTCACTATAGCTCAAAAGAAACAATTAGTTGTCATAGTTGCAGATTTCCAGTTGATCGTTGGACAGTTATACAAAATGGGGCCAAATGAAATTCTTCGTCGATGTGTTTTGGAACATGAGCGACCAATGGTATTGAATGAAACACATGTCGGTGTCATAGGAGTCCATTATGTAGGAAAATAGACAGTGCACAATATTTTTCAAGATGAATTGTGGTGGCCTATTCTACGTGCTGACGCTAGAGATTATTGTCACAGTTGTGATATCTTCTAGAGAACTAGAAAGTCGTCGCACCGAGATGAAATGTTTATATTATCTCAAATAACTTTACAAACATTTATCAAATGGGATATTAATTTGTCATACCTATCAATCCACCAAGGAAAAGAACGGGTGCACATTACATTATCGTTGCGATGGATTACTTGACTAGATGTGCTGAAACAGTGCTACTAAAGGATTGTACTGTTGTGACGGCTACTAGATTTTTGTTTGACAATGTTGTGACCCGATTTGGATGCCCAAATATTTTGATAAGTGATCAAGGAACACACCTTGTCAATCAATTGATCAACGAATTAACTAAATAATTTCATATTCATCACCAGAAGACAACACCATATCACCCATAAGCAAAAGGTGTTGTAGAGGCATTCAATAAGATCCTGGAGAACACATTGAAAAAGATATGTAATGCTCAAAGAAATGATTGGCATCAAAAAATACCTACGGTACTATGGGATTATCGCACAAACCTATAAAAAGTTGACAGGCCAAACTCCATTTCGATTGGTTTATGGACAAGAAATTTTTCATGCCGATGGAATATATTGTACCCAGTCTAAGAATAGTTGTGATTACTGAAATGACTGACGTTGGTGTTGTCAAATAAATATTGTTGCAGCTTGTACATTTAGAAGAAGATATATTCGTCGCAGAATATCATCAAAACATTGAGAAGGAGCGACAGAAAGCTTGAAGCAACCTGGAAATCTTAAAACACATTAAGAGTAAGTTATTTCACATTGAAGAGTAATAATTTCACATTAAGAATAAGCATTTTCACAATCAACACATTAAGAGTAAGTAAGCAATTTCACATTGGATATCTTGTTCTCCTGTACGACAATAAGTTTTTGAAGCATCCTGGAAAGCTTAGAACACATTGGTTGGGGCCATATATTGTCAAGGAGGAGCAGTGCAATTTCAGAATCTAGATGGTACACCTTTCAAAGGATTGTTGAATGGAAGTCAGTTAAATCCTTATTAGGATAGCCACAATTTGGTCGATTGAGAGTTCGAAAAAAAATAGTCACAAAATTTATGTATTGTTTATGAGTGTTATTGTTGCAACAGTTATGAGTATTTTTGTTTCAAATGATTATGAATGTTTTTCTCACAAAAGTATGAGTGTTTTTTAAAAGAAGAATTGATATCAAAAAAATATAGAAAAATGTCGTAGATTAGATGTATTTCGCAAAGTAAGAAAAGTGTCGTAGACTATCTATATCCATCGCAGAAGAATAATTGTTGTCGTAGACTATCTATATCCATCGTAGAAGCATAATTTGTCGTAGACTATCTATCTGTCGCAAGAGAAAAGTTGTGTCGCAGGATCTATCCCTATCGCAAGAAACGAATTTATGTTGCACGATGGATTGTGGTCACAAGTAACAATTGGCTAGCAGTTAATTTGAGGATGCAGGAGATTTCAATAGCATGCTTTTTGGTCACTTCCACCATTAATGCACGGTAACTACCATGATGATAGGAAAAGTGATAGTTTGTTTGGCGGTTTCCTTGTAACAATTAGAAATATTGCTCCATGTGACAAAAATTGTCGCCACCTTTCAATTTATTGCAATATCATGCAAAGAAACAACCAAATAAAAATATATTATATTCGTGTTGAAGTTTGTCATTTCATTACATCTAACTGATCGCGCTAAATTGTTCATCTGTAACTGTAAGAGCTGAAGCTATTTTCACAGATTATGGTCATTTATGTCTCTAGTAGGATCACTATCCAAGAATTAGGTCTTCAGATTCCATATCCTATTCCCATAATGGAATACACTGCAGAAGTTGTTTCAGAGTTTCTCAAGCTCGCAAAAGTAACTTCATAGACACCAATGATTCCAAGAGTTATTTTATGGCCAGGACTGCCCAACCCATCAAGAAAGAAATGGTCCGGCCATGGAACTAGTCGCATGAAGGAAACAACACCTCCACTAGATGATGAAGCAACAGGATCAACATCCATGTTGCCAGATTATGTCCTGTTGAGGCTAGAAGATGCGTTGAAGGTCATTGTTGGTAAAAATTCCAGATATCCGTTGGTCTTTCTAGAAATACCTAAAGGATTTTGAGTAATGACGAATATTATTTCCAATTTGTAGAAAATGGGATTCATCGACCATGACCCTCGGGAGTTCCCAAAACTGGTGATGGACAGATACATGACTACTATCCAAGAAACAAAGGATGAACCAATCCACACAACTCCAATGCATTAGGTGATAGGATTGGATAATTTTTTATTGTTGTCATTGATGTGCATGTCTCATTTTGGATTTTGGCAGCACAACAAAAGTGAACGCGTGTGTAAAGAAGTTATTGGTATGTTTCCATGGTGGTTTTCTATGGCTAGAATGGATAATTTCAATGGATGTCGAGTTGATAGCGTCAATCACAAGGATTCCCCTTGTAGGTGTCAACCTAGAACCATTCTTTGCTGGGAAGGACCAGGATACAAATTTGACGAATAAAATGAAAGAGAAGTATGACCCAACATGAGAAAAAAAGAGGTTTTGTCATTGCCTCTATAAATGACACGGCCGTTCATTTCACAACTAAGGTTCTATCCAATAAGTTGCTCAGAAAGATGTGACCGAACCAATGTACTTTTGGAACAATTGCAGCGGCAGAGCAGTGTGCCACAGGTGTTCATAAAAACTGGTTGACCTATCATCTAAATGAGTTGTTAGCAAATGTTGAAGAACTGTGGGAAAAATGTAACCGTTTTCACTATTCTTGGTTATTAATTTTGATTTTTGTTGTCGCATTGGAAGAAATGCCAAACTACTAATGGGTAGATGTTCTAGTCCCATGCCGAGGAGCTCAATACCAGAATCTATGGTATGACAAAGAGAAAACCGAGCGGAAGAGAGACAATAATATTGAGGTATTTTTACAAGGAGAGGAAATTCGATATTATGTTAGGAAGCAGGCCAGAATCACCAAGGAAACCGTCAAATGTTTTCAAAATATTATAATATTTTTGGTCGAGGCGCATCACATCTTTTTGGAGCCGCAACAAGACCTGCAAAAGCAATGTTTGGCCATGCAGTTTCAACTGTCTACTGCTGAAATTGATGCAATCATTCAAGACTTCCATGAAAAGTGGAAATTACATGTCGTAGAGGATCAAATATCTATCGAAGATGAGTCATGAAAGGATGACCCATCGATGAAGAATAATGAAGATCATGGAGGAGATCCACCAGTTGAAGAAAATCCACCAAATTCTCACATTAACAGTCATGATGAATCCATTATCACACCAATAGATCCAACATTGGGGGGAAAGAGAAAGCATTAAGAGAAGTCTGCAAAGAGTCACAAGAAAAGGAAGGTTGGTCAATCATCTGGAATCGTCGGTCTTACCAATGATGATTATAATTTGATATCAGAAATAATGGAGGAAGTAGCTAATGAGGTATGCAAGAAGATGGATGTGATACATACAGAGTTGGTAAGCAGCATTACCAACTTACTATAGACACTTTGTACTACTATAAAAGAATTCAAAGTGGTAGTCAACCAAATGCCATAATTGATTGTGTCGCTGGACCAAGCTAGCTCATATCAAGAGCAACCTGTTGATGCATCATTTATGAATCCACTAATAAAAAATTAAATAGTCGGTTAAGCACTTGACTTGGGACACCAGAGCTAAATACCATGGTCAAGGATCTTGTTCATATTGTAGCAGGGATTTCTCCCTTGCTACAGGGCAGGAATGGCTACCTTCCGTCTATAGGAAGGAAGGATAGGTTCCTGGTGGTGAATGCAGAAAATAAAAGTAGAAACGAAATAGAATAGAAATGAATAACAGCAAAGAAAGAACCCCTCTGCAAACAAGGTTAGGGTTTAGCTCCAATACCCTGCAAGAACATGTTAGAAAAACCTGCAAACAAACAATGGAAACCTGCAAGCAAATATGGGTTAGATAAAACTAAATAAACAAAACAAAATAAACATTATACCTTCATTTGGTGGAATGGGCCACCATTCCCTAGCTGGGAGAAGCACCTCTCTCTCTTGGAAATGGGGGAGGTATGGCTCAATGGGAGGAAGGATGAGTGGGAGTGTGGGTGGCTTGAGAGACAAAGGGTCTCAAGGCATCCACTCGGGCAGCATAACAGTATGCAAAGGAGAAGTGTTTTAAGAGTGACCCCCACCCCTCTATTTATAGCTTTTTTGGGGCTTTTTAGGGTTTTATGCCCCCGGTAGGGGCTCTAGCCCCTTTTTTGGGCTTTAAGCCCCTTTCGCCCTATCTTTAGCTCCTTTTGGGTTTTTTAGCTCCTTTGAGGGGTTTTAGCCCCTTTTGGAGGCTTTAGCCCCTAAAAGAGCTATTTAGGCTCTTTTTTAGGGGTTTTTAAGCCCTTTTGCTCATTCTTAAGCCTTTTTGAGGGTGTGGGGGTCCAATGGGGTGAAATGAGGGTCGTGCATGGGTGGTGTAGGCCATGTAGAGCCGAGTGAGGGATTTTTTGGGTTAACACATATCACTATGGATTTTTCTGCAGTATCAATGTATGAATTCCATGCTATTCAACATGTTGCAGTAGCATAAATAAAGACCAGAGAACGTATGTTTCTTAATCAAGTCAACTCGTCGCACAAAAAAGTTAAGACGCTGAAGAAAATATTCCAAAATGTAGAACAATAATAAAAAACTTCGCAATAGGACAGGCATCAACTAGATGCAGATGTTACACTTGCTTGTAGTAGCTTTACAGATGAAGGTATCACAGCAAAAATGTTCTCAGAAGCCAAATTATTTTGACTTGGCAATGTAGATGAGAACCTCCACAAGAAGCTTGCAGAGTTGGAGTCAAAAATGAAACCCAGTACACCTCCAAAGGTACTCGAAGAATGAAAAAAAGCAGTAACTTAGGATACAAAAAATATTGAAGAAGCAGAGGCACTATGTGTCAAAGCAGTCGAGTAGGTTTCTGAGTCATAAGAAGCCTTTATCGACGACGAAGAATTGGAGAAGGTTACAGAGCAGTTACATACTGTCGAGGAAGAATTTAACAACCTAAAGAATGAAGTTAAGAATATGTCGACAATAGAGAAAATCACCAAGGTTTCTGACATGAAAAAATTACCGCAGTAAGTATCCAAACAGTGAACCCAGCAGCAAAAAAATATCAACCGGGTCGCAGAGTTGCAGGAAGAAGCAGAGAAAGTAATATGTATTATTAAACATGTACATGAGAAGGTAAGATAAGCCTTGGGGTCGAAAGGACTGATAAATTTGAAACACATATGTTCCGAACTTGTAGAAAAATTGAAGATAGTGGAGGAAGAAACACAATAGGAGACCAAACAAGTTGTGAAAATCTTTCAAGGGATTTTCAAAGCAAGATTTCATTAACAGATATTTTAGACTGGTGTGGCTTGGGATGAGCCAAACGTGAGTGTTGGGAGACTGTTGGCTCTAGGAAAAGATAACCAGAATAATGGTCATAAAGATGAATATTTTGATCGCAAGATAAGGAAAAGTCACGACAGAAGGAGCCTCCATAGAAGAAGAGTAAAGCAAGACGAAAGGGAGAGTTCAACTTATTTTGGGTAAAGAGTTAGTTAGAATAAAAGCTTGCTTTTAGTAATAAAGAATGATTGTAATTCAAGCCGACATTGCCTATTTTTATATTTAATAAGATGTATTAAAATAGAAATACAACCTATTGATTAACAGTTGAGAGTCAGCCGATGATTGAAAACAAGAAGTGTAAAAGAAAAAAACTTATAAAATCACCAAATCAAGTTATGTGTGGGAGGAGGAGGGAGAGGATCGATCCAATAACTAGAGAGCATGATACTTGAGAGATGAATGTATGAATTGTAAATAATATTTAAAGAAGAGTCTACAAGCTAAGTGCGTAGACCAAAGGTGCTAAACCATTTCTCATGCCATAGGAAGAGCATCTTTGTGGTTTTTCCTTTATGGGTTTCCACGTTATATCTTGTCTATGTGTGTCTTTAAATGTCTGTGTTATTTTCGAATGCATATCTGTTGTGAATGAATCGATGTGAATGTGTCACACAAAAAAATTTGTGAATGAACTTATATAAATATGTGTCACACTTTGAATGAATTGAATGTGTGCTAATGCTTTATGATATATGTTGTTATATATGTCTATGGATCAATAGATGTTTATCTTGAATGAATAATAAAATAGAAGTATAATTCTCGGCTTCGATCGAGTGACTTGATATTGTTGTAAGAAGGAAATACCCAGCATAACTGCATAAACTTGGTTCTGGCAGTCCCCATAAGATATCTCTGGTGAGACTTCATCTATGTCACATGTGTTGCCAACGGAGTTCTCCTATGTCGGGCCGATACCTTGGATTTTGGTGACGAACAAAGGGTTTGAACCCGGTTCAACCGAAATCAATCCAACAAATGGCAGTTTGCAACATAATTTCGATGCAATATATTTGTAGTAGCAAAGTTCATGACACGAGTCTCATACATTCAAGTATCTCTTACACTAACAGAGCTCTTCGCAGAGATAGAGTAGTCTTCAAGACAGACACTTCTTGCATCCGAATGAAAGAAAGTTGAATACTCTGCTTCATGTTGCCGCCTTTCACACACCCGGGGGGAATGTGGCAGAAATATTCAAGCCACTCGATGTGTCCTTGGGGGCAAGTCTCGAGTCAAGGTTGTCACCTTGTTCTTAACTCCTCTATTTAGGCTCAACTCCTAACGAAGCCAAGCGGGTTAGACCCTATTAAGTTACTAAGGAAAAATTATTTAGTATGGTGATGTTAAACTGAATGAGTTACTTAGGAGTTTGAAATTTAACCATAAAATACCATAGATGACAAGATAAAAAATGAGCGCACGAAAGCACAATGCTGAGACACAATATATAGATATATAGAAAGAAAATAGCCAGTGCCTTAAAATGGAGTCATAAAATAATCAATGTACTTGCATGTGCTTGGAGTGAATGTTTTTCCATTGTCTCTTGGTACATTTTAAGTTAATGTGAAATATGAGTCGATTAAAATTAGGCAAAGGGGGGGGGCTCCAGATATACCCGAGAGTACTTGGAGTATGTCCAAAACTAAACCTTCACAACTACCCGCAAGGAATATGTGGGATGAATGGAATCTCTGAGACTATTTTTCATAATGCACCTGAAGGTGTAACAGATATCAGTGACTTAAGGTCACTTTTCAGGAGTTCCCGCTTCCTTTGGGTATTTTTCCACCGCTTACGGTTTGATCGACACATTGGATTTTCCCCTAATGGTGGTTGATTGGGGAAGATGAAGACTAATTAAACTAGTCACTCGTGTTTATTTTGATGCAGCTTGACTGATCGAATGAACCACATCCAAGTATAGAGCATGCACACCGGAGTCTTGTCAATTTTAGTGAGTTTTAAAGGATGTGTTTCCTTAGAAAGAAAAACCCTCCAAGAACCTCTTTCGGTCCAAGTGGACCTCAATCGGGGAATCAAGGAGGGGGTTGATTTTATAAAAATTAATTACATAAATTAATGATAAGCAACAAGCAGAAACAAATCACAACTTTTCTAATTATTCCTACCACGCATCTCTTTCCCCTTGTGGGTCAATCGGGAAGTCGTGGGGTAAGTATTCAAGTTACTTTGATACCAAAATTTGGAATTAAGATAAAGTAAGAAAATCATGTTATTTTTAATGAATCAAACTAATCTAAAGTGAACAGAAATCAGATAATGCAAAAAATAACAAAAAAGGCGTGAATCCCCCTGGGGGGATGGGGAATGGGCTCGAAAGAGCCTATTCGGAGAAAAATTTTATTATCTTCTGTTAAAATATCAGTAAAATGACCTAAATCATATTGTTTCTTATATAGGGTGAAACCAAGATCTTACAACCTTCCCAAAATATAAAATTTATAGTCAAAGGGGAGCCCCCAGGGGGAATTTGAACGATCCCGAAGCCACTTTCGAACAACAGATTATCTTCTTTCTATTATGCCTAATAAAATACAGCGATGATGTTAGAATGAAATATTCCAAAAATCACTTTGAAAGTACCTTTGGGTCAGCCTACTTTAAACCAAACAAAACTGAGTTAAACTAGCTAAAACGGTGAAAAGGGAACCAAGGAAAGAAAGCTTTCCTTGGGATCTTGGCTTGCCGTTTGGGAATCCAATGAGATATGCATTGATTTCTGGATTTAATCTTTTTAAAACAGAAACAGAAATATAACGCATGCAACCTATGGATTTTCTTTAAATTGCCATGCAAAACAGACGATTTCCCTGAACTAGATCTAGAATGCTTAATGAGACATTTTAGAAATGAGATCTAGATTATTAGCTTTGAAATAACAGATCTATGTAATTTTTACTTTAATATAATAGATCCAAATGATATCAAATATTTTGAACACAATAACCAGGTAAGAAAATTGATTTTTTGGAGGAAGAGAGAGAAAGAGTGCTGGAAGCCTAGGAATGTTGGGCTTTGGAGTCTACTTTGGTGGAAAACTGAGGGACTATGTCCTCCAAAAGATCTTGAAGATGAGTAAGATGCAAACCATCTCAACCTCTTCTACAAGTGAGATCACCTACAACTTAGAAATCCTTGCACAAACAGATGGTTAAAACATAGGTGCTGCCGGAAAAGATAATTGGAAAGCATGCAATTAAACTTAAAATACATACAAATCCAATAGATATGAAACAAGAAAACAGTGAGAGCATAAATCAAACTAGAATAAACTATTACCTAAACAGGAGGGATCTCTCTCCTTCAAGGCCAACAATTATCCAGCAAAATAAAAGATAAATAACATAGATTATACCTCATAAGCATTTGACCATCACCATCCACACATGAAGAGCATTACACCATAGATATTGCCTCCAAATCTTCTTTATTCCAGAATAATAAACAATAACAGCAGTACAATAGCAACATCACCTTAATCCTAGTTCTAACTAGCTTGGAAGAGGTAATCTATGCTTTATTTATAGCAAAAACAGGAAATCTAAACCAGGGGGCACAAATCCCAAGGAGAGAGAGACTGTAGCTGCATGTGGAGTGAATCTGGTCCTGATCTGAGTTTGATATAAGTCTCACTGATTTCAACTGTCAATCAAGGAGCTGATCTAACTGACACCTCAACCTGTTGACTAAAGCATCCACCAAAACTCATCCAAATGAGTCCACACGTGTGGAGGAGAGAGGGAGGGGAAAATTCCCAAGATTGCATGTTATGGTGCACTCCCACATCAGCCCAGATCACCTCCTTCAGTCAAGGAATTGTCAGATCCAGTCAATCCCAAGCCGATGAGACTAATTTCAGTCAAATTGGAGCAAATCCCAATGATTTAGGATTTGGGTTTTTCTCCATTATTTAATTAATTCATCAATTAAATAATCAATATTTGATTTTTATGAATTTTGACCTGAGTGATGGACAAATCACTCAAAATTTAGAAAAAGTGGGTCTATGGGTTTGCATGGTACTCTTAGCTTGAAAATGAGCACCCCCGTGACTGAAACTGATTATTGAGCCTACTTTTATTACAAAACCAATTTTTCCAATTAGACTATTAAAAAATAGCCTAAGTTTTGTGGAAAAATTAAAAATTTAAAAACTTACAAAATTAAAAACCTAGGTGGACTTAGACATGTTCATATGACTAAAAAATAATGCCTAGCATGTTTATACATTCACACGTAGACTCTAATAACCTCAATAGGCCTAAATGCCAAGCCGACCACCCCAACTTTGGAGGTATTGAGTGAAAAACTCAGGAATTATCAATCGTTTGTTCTACAACCAATAATAACCAAGGGAAAAAACACCTTGGGCTGATCGGATTGGCAAATAAAGTCTAAGAGACCGAGTATTTTATAGACACTATCATGCTAGAACATTTTATTACAATTCCCCTATGGGGTATGAACATGTGATATAGTTCAACAAGCACTTCCCAGAAGCACTTCTGAAGGTCTTCTAAAGTCTGAACAAGTCACGTTTGTCCAGTTCACCAGGTTCACTTGATAAAAAACCACTAAGTACAACTTAGGTGGTAACATTTGGCTCCAACTGCGGGACATTTGCTCAATCTAGTCATAGGGAAAGGAGAGGACACGAGAACACTAGAATCTCTGGTTTATACACCCTATAAAAACATCTCAACTTGACAAGAAAACCTTAGTAGCACAAGCTTTATATAAAATCCAAATGAACCATTAAGCTGATTTATTCAAACAAAATAAATGTAGCTAACTAATGAAAGAAAAGTTTTTTTATAGCTAAGGACAAAACAGAAATGCAAAAAGTAAATGCTCTCTTTCAAGGAGCTTATTTTCCTACTC
Organism: Pseudotsuga menziesii; assembly: GCA_001517045.1. Lineage (NCBI taxonomy): Eukaryota > Viridiplantae > Streptophyta > Pinopsida > Pinales > Pinaceae > Pseudotsuga > Pseudotsuga menziesii. The sequence goes on along the minus strand of LPNX010645960.1, from coordinate 524,794 downwards.
TAAGCATGATAAAAAGAAAAGGTTAAGTGTAATTAGAAATCCAATGTAACCACCTAAGCATTTTATTAACATAAAAAAAAATTCCTTGTCTTTGGTTACCAGCCAAAGTAAGGATACTTGATTCAGAAAATGCAAACATGCATGATGATCCGGAATGGGTGGGATGGATGGGAAATCATAGACATGAATAATGTCGTCAAACTTCTTCCCAAACGGGTAGGTGCTTACGCAAGCTGCGTCTATCCATGACTGGATAGGGTTGATATACAAATCAGAGTGATGAGGCAGATTGACTACACCATCATACTGATCATCAAGGCTTATCGAATGATAACTCATTGCATAAACCCCAAGTGGCTACAAATCATAAGGAAACTCCATATGTGAAGATGATAGTTGAGACTGATATTCCACTGACTGCATCACATCTATCTTTTCACAATACTGCTTCTCAATGTCTTCATTATTGATACCTTTGAATGGATCTGAATGATATGACTATGCATGATCATATAAGATTTTTGAATTCTCCTCTTCCATACTAGGATTTTCCCAGGTCTCCAGATCCATGCTTCCCTCTATGGAAGCATAGTATATTGGACTTCCACAAATTTCTAAATAGACACTCCCCTTGCTGCATATAGCATAGATAGGATTATTAATAAGATATCCACAAAAATCCCAATAGTCATCACCACCATCTATGTCAGATGTGATGGATTCCCCATTGTTGATATCAAGTTCCGATATCAAGTTCGCTTTGTCTTCATTATTGATACTGACATATGGCTCAAACTGATCATATGGATAAACTGCATACTCCTTTTCCATATCAAAGTTTCCCAAGGCCACAAGGTCCATGCTCTCTCCTTTAGATATTCCATAGACAGGAGAATCAACAAAGCCATCAAAAATTTCTGGTTCATTATTTTCCTCTTTATTCATGTCATAGACTGGATTTTCCATGAATGTCCAAGACTCCTCATCAACATCTTTGTCGGAGATAAGGGAGTCTTCATCACTTGTATCATGCTCCAAGTTATACTTGTCCTCATTTTCATACTCATCTTCTTCAGAGAAAAGGTCACAAGGAAGTAAAACTTCCAGACTATCATCATTATATGGAGAACACGTAGGAATCCCATCGTGCACATTACGGTTTTCATCATAAGTTTCACTATAAGATTCTACAATGGTTTCATCCTTAGACTTGTACTATTTAGCTGCTGACAAAGGGTAGGCCTGGACTACCATGTATACATGATCAAGCTCGCTTGAAGTTGTTTCATGACTACTGACCTCGGGAAGTTCATGTTCCATGACTTGATTTGTAACATAACAAGTGCTTTCTTGGTGGAATTGTTCACATCGTCTACACCATGGAATTACTTCTTCTACCATGTTAGCCGAGTCTAACTGGTTTGGAATCCTAGGCTCTTGTTGAGGAAATTTTTTTTGATACATCTGATTCTGCTTGGGCTGAAAGTTCCTAGGTCCATTATTCCTTTCCATTGTGATTATTCTATTTTGCATATGATTCAATTGTGCAAAATGATTGACCATTAGTTGGTTTTTACTAGTAACCAATTTTTTTATCATGCCCGTCACCTTTTCCATGGGATCTTTAGAAGTTCCCTTTTCTTCTTATTCAATGGCTTTACCCTTCTCTTTGTTGTAGGAAGTGTTTCCCCTAGTGTAACCTAGAATGTTGGACTTTCCTAAAGATTGCATATTCTTTTCTATTTTCTCGGCCAATTCCTGAGCAGATTTCAGATCGGTCGGCTCTTTATCTCTCAACTGGTACCTTAAGTCACCAGTGAAGGCTACAATGTAGGATATGAGGATAGAGGCATTTTTTGGCTTGATGTCTCTAGGAAGGTTCACAACCACACGCGTGAATTTAGTGTTAAATTCATCCATGGTTTCAATCTCCATATTCTTTATGCTATAAAGGGAAGCAACCAGATGTCTTGGTTCCTTCTTTTCTCCCCACTTCTTCCTAAAACCATCTTGGAATTCGCTAAGATTTTTATATGAATCATCATCTAGGTCGAGGTACCACTCTTCAGCATCATCTTCTAGGGATAAAGCAAAGAGCTTCATTTTGGCATTGTCATGGTCATGGGCAGCATCATTGCAATAACTGACCAGGTGCTTTTCAAACTTACGAAGGTGAGACTTGGCAGTGATGGCATTATTGCCCTGAAATATGGGGAGCTTCTTGATAACATATTTTGGAATGGCATGGAGAGCACCTGCTATCTGAGAAAAATCAACGGGTTTGAATAATTTCTTCTTTTCTTGAGATTGGTGAACATGACTCTCTACAAATAAGTGATGGATATTTGAGAGGGATTGGTCTCCTAAATTTTCAAGGTTTCTACAAGAATTCTGCATATTCAATCTTTTCCTAATAAACCTTTCGGGATCAGGGAGAGGATTGAATAATTGATGGCGGTTTCTTCGAGTATAAATTCTTGGAGGGATGTTAGACAGTGTAGTCGCCAGATGGATCAAGTTTTAATTTTTATGTTTTTTAAAGACAAGATCAATCAATTTTTTTTTATCTTTTTAGTTATTTATAAAAAATTTAAGCTAAGTCGTACTCGGGAATAAAAAGAATTATCCCCGGCAACGATGCCAAAAAGTGTTTCTTCCTTTCACACACCTGGGGGGAACGTGGCAGAAATATTCAATCCACTCAGTGTGTCCTTAGGAGAAAGTCTCGAGTCAAGGCTATCACCTTGTTCTTGACTCCTCCGTTTAGGCTCAACTCCTAATGAAGCCAAGGGGGGTAGACCTTATTAAGTTACTAAGGAAAAATTATTTAGTATGGTGATGTTAAACTAAATGAGTTACGTAGGAGTTTGAAATTTAACCATAAACAACCATAGATGAAAAGATAAAAAATGAGCGCACAAAAGCACAATGCTGAGACACAATATATATATATATAGAAAGAAAATAGCCAGTGCCTTAAAATGGAGTCATAAAATAATCAATGTACTTGCATGTGCCTGGAGTGAATGTTTTGCGATTGCCTCTTGGTACGTTTTAAGTTAATGTGAAATATGAGTTGATTAAAATTAGGCCAAGGGGGGGGGGACTCCAGATATACCTGAGAGTGCTTGGAGTATGTCCAAAACTAAACCTTCACGGCTACCTGCAAGGAATATGTGGAATGAATGGATTCTCTAAGAATATTTTTCATAATGCACTCGAAGGTGTAATAGAGATTGATTCCTCGAGGTCACTTTTCAGGAGTTCCCGCTTCCTTTGGGTATTTTGCCACTGCTTATGGTTTGATCGAGGTGTTGGATTTTCACCTGATGGTGGTTGATTGGGGAAGGTGAAGACTAATTAAACTAGTCACTCACATTGCTTTTGATGCAGCTTGACTGATCAGATGAACCTTAGCCAAGTACAGATCATACACACCAGAGTCTTGTCAATTTTAGTGAGTTTTAAAGGATGTGTTTTCTTAGAAAGAAAAACCCTCCAGGAACCTCTTTCGGTCCAAGTGGACCTCAATCCGGGAATCAAGGAGGGGGTTGATTTTAGAAAAATTAATGATAAGAAACAAGCAAAAACAAATCACAAGTTTTCTAATTATTCCTACCACGTATCTCTTTCCCCTTGCGGGTCAATCGGGAAGTCATGGGGTAAGTATTCAAATTACTTTGATACTGAAATGTGGAATATATGATAAAGTAATCAAAGCATGTTGTTCTGCATGAATTAAACTAATCTAAAGAGAACAGAAATAAGACAATGCGAAAAATAACAAAAAAGTCGCGAATCCCCCTAGGGGGGATGGGGAATGGGCTCAAAAGAGCCTATTCGGAGAAAAAAATATTATTTTCCATTACAATATAAATAAAATGATCTGAATCCTCTTGGTTCTTATATAGGATGAAACCAATATCTTACAACCTTCCCAAAAATTAAAATTTACAGTCAAAGGGGAGACCCCTAGGGGGATTTGAACGATCCCAAAGCCACTTTCAAACAGAAGCTTCTCTTGTTTCTGTTATGCTTGCTAAAATATAGTGAGCATGTTAGAATGAAATATTCCCAAAATCACTTTGAAAGTACCTTTGGGTCAGCCTACTTTAAACCAAACAAAACTAACTTAAAACTAGCTAAAACGGTGAAAAAGGAACAAAGGAAAGCAATCTTTCCTTGGGATCTTGGCTTGTTGTTTGGGAAGACAATGAGATATGCAATGATTGTTGGATTTAATCTTTTTAAAACATAAATATAAATCTAACGCATGCAACCTATGGATTTTCTTTAAATTGCCATGCAAAACAGACAATTTCCCTGAACTAGATCTAGAATGCTTAATGAGACCTTTTAGAAATGAGATCTAGATTATGAGATTTGAAATAACGGATCTATGTAATTTTTAATTTAATATAACAGATCCAAATGATATCAAATCTTTTGAACACAGTAACCAGGTAAGAAAATTGATTTTTTGAAGGAGGAAGAGAGAGAAAGAGTGTTGGAGGCCTGGGAATGTTGGGCTTTGGAGTCTACTTTGGTGGAACACTGAGGGACTATGTCCTCCAAAATATCTTCAAGATGAGGAAGATGCAAACCATATCAACCCCTTCTACAAGTGAGATCACCTGCAACGTAGAAATCCTTGCACAAACAAATGGTTAAAACATAGGTGCTACTAGAAAAGATAATTGGAAAGCATGCAATTAAACTTAAAATACATGCAACTCCAATAGCTCTGAAACAAGAAAACAGTAAGAGCATAACTCAAACTAGAATAAACTCTTACCTTAACATGATGGATCTCTCTCCTTCAAGGCCAACTATTAACCAGCAAAAGCAAAGATAAATAACACAGATTATACCTCATAAGCATTTGACAATTACCATCCACACATGAAGAGCATTACACCATAGATCTTGCCTCCAAAGCTTCTTTATTTCATAATAATAAAAAATAACAACATTACAATAGAAACAGCACCTCAATCCCAGTTCTAACTAGCTTGGAAGAGGTAATATGTGCTTTATTTATAGCAAAAACAAGAGATCTAGCCCAAGGGGGGCGCAAATCCCAAGGAGAGAGAGACTGCAGCTGCATGTGGAGTGAATCTGGGCCTAATATGAGTCTATATGAGTCTGATATGAGTCTCACTGAGTGCAACTGTCAATTGAAGAGCTGATCTAACTGACACCTCAACTTGTTGACTAAAGCATCCACCAAAACTCATCCAGATGACCCCACACGTGTGGAGGAGAGAGGGAGGGTGAAATTCCCAAGATTGCATGTTGTGGTGCACTCCCAGATCAGCCCAGGTCACCTCCTTCAGTCAAGGAACTATCAGATCCAGTCAATCCCAAGCCGATGAGACTGATTTCAGTCAAATCAGAGCAAATCCCAATGATTTAGGATTTGGGGTTTTCTCCATTATTTAATTAATTCATCAACTAAATAATCAATATTTGATTTTTAGGGATTTTTGACCTGAGTGATGGACAAATCACTCAAAACTTAGAAAAAGTTGGTCTTGGGTTTACATGGTACTCTTAGCTTGAAAATGAGCACCCCCATGACTAAAACTGATTAATGAGCCCACTTTTATTACAAAATCAATTTTTCCAATTAGACTATTAAAAAATAGCCTAAGTTTTGTGGAAAGATTAAAAATTTAAAAAAATTAAAAAATTAAAAATTTAGGGGGACTTAGACATGTTCATATGACTCAACAATAATGCCTAGCATGTTTATACATTGACACATAGACTCTAATAACCTCAATAGGCCTAAATGCCAAGTCGACCACCCCAACTTTGGAGGTATTGAGTGAAAAACTCAGAAATTATCAATCGTTTGTTCAACAACCAATAATAACCAAGGGAAAAAAACACCCTGGGCTGATCAAATTGGAAAATAAATTCTAAGAGACTGAGTCTTTTAAGACACTATCATGCTAGAACCCTTTTTTACAACTCCCCTATGGGGTATGAACATATGATATAGTACAACAAGCACTTCCCAAAAGCACTTCCAAAGGTCTTCTAAAGTCCGAACAAGTCATGTTTGTCTGGTTCACCAGCCTCACTTGATAAAAAACCACTAAGTACAACTTAGGCGGAAACACTTAAACAATTCAATACTTTACACAATTAACACCAAGAATATGGACAATCGCAACAATATTCTCTCACGTAGTGTGTGGTCACATCCTCGGGATTTTGGGAGGAATCAACACGCAACTTCAATTCACAGTAGTTCACAAGGAAGAGAACCAAATCCGCTACTTCATGCATTATATACTTTATCCATCACATCAATTACATAGGTCACTGCAGTCATGACTCATATGCAACAACCACATCATTCATGGCTTACACAGAGATGAAAATATTTACATATTTCTTAAAATAGGATCCACTCAAATAACTATGGAAAAAAATAGGTTTTATGTATGCCAAACGATAATAAAAAAAACAAAAATATGCAACTTGTTACCTTCACGCAACTGAAGAGGGAATGAGTCTTCGCATATCTCTCTTGTAGTTGATTCACATTTATATTCAAGTAAAATATTCCATAGATTCTCAGTGGCTTTAATGGATTGAGGCGCAACAACTGTTGGGTTCACATCACACATCCAAAAAGTATTTTTCCATAATTCATAGCCGCAATCTCTTCATCCGTCTTGGATTTAAGAAAGGAGTGGCTCATGACCCTCTAATACTAGACACAAACACGTAGCAGTTCAAAGTCACATGTGGAGGAGTCCTAAACACAACGAAGGAGGGTATGGATTAAAACACCCGATAGGAAGAATGTGTAGAGAGTTGCAGGATTAATGGGAGATGGGATACTTTCAAAACTTATGTAGCTTGTGGGTGTAAAGAATGAGTATCTCTATCACTCTCCACAAGAAATGAAAAAATTGTAGTCTTCAATGGTGAATATTCTCCCAACTAATAAATACAAAGGAAGAGTTCACAACAACAACAAAAACAGCGATGTGAAGTAGCTATAGTGTGAAATGAATTAGGGTTCACACAATATCATTCTATACCTCAACGCGCAAAACGGTAATTGAATGAGTGCAAAAGAAATGAAGGAGTGATTCCAGGAAAATAGTTCAACTCTAAGTAGATACGGACGAGTAGTGGGCAGTAAAATTTTGGTTGTGGAGCCTAATCCTCCATATCCAGAGATATTATTAATCAGTTGTGTTTGTACCCCAGGTTTACTGTACATTTGTCCCATTCAGAGGGGTGTAGGGGGGACACTGTCCCCCCGCGGGGGTTTGGGGGGGGGGGCATCCCCATGGGGTCCAAGGGGGCCCATACCCCCCAGCTGAGTTGGCCAATAGTTTTGCAAACCCATGGTATTGGGTTAACCGTAGTATTTTCCCATGGTATTTCCCCTATAAAAGAAATCATCGTACTACGGCTCAGTAATTGTATTGTAGCATTGTAAACAATATATGTAATTGTGTGAGAGAGACTGTGAGAGCGTGAAGAGGAAGTGTAATGGTGTTGTTGCAGGTTGTATCCCTTCATCTTGTTGGACGATAATAAAAGGACTAGAAATTTATGTGTGAACGTAGCCCATCTTTTGGGTGAACCACATTATATCTGTGTCTCTTTGTAATGTGTTTAATGTTTTTGCATCTTGTTTAATTATTTAACTATATAACTGTTATTTCTCTATGATCATTTTCTCTAACAATTGGTATCAGAGCCAAAAGGTCTATTTTCCTGGTAAACTCACACGAAATAAGGGTTCATGGTTCGAGTGGGAGCAATGGCGAAAGAAGGAAAGTTTAAGGTCAAGAAATTTAACGGCCAAAACTACCAGATATGGAATAGGCAGATGGAGGACTATCTATACCTACCATTGGGCGGAAAAACAAAACAGTTAGCGGCTATGAAGGATGAAGAATGGGAAGTTCTTGACAGAAAGGCACTGGGAACAATACGGTTGTGCCTGGCTTCGTCAGTGGCTTTCAATATTTCAAAATAAAAAACAATAGAGGGTGTGATGAGCACATTGGCTAAGCTCTACAAAAAACCCTCGGCTTCCAACAAGGTATTTTTAATGAATCATTTATTTAATATGAATATATCGAAAGGTGGATTTGTTGCTGACCATTAAATGAGTTTAATACACTTACGAGTCAGCTAAGTTCTGTAAACGTGAACTTTGATGATGAGGTTAGGGTTCTTATAATCTTGTGCTCATTTCCAGAAAGTTGGAATAGCTTGGTCATGGTTGTAAGTAACTATGTCCCTAGTTCAAACACTCTTAAGTTTGATGATGTTGTTCGTGTTATTCTTAGCGAGGAAATGCGAAGAAAACGCACAAGTGATACATTAGGTAATGTGTTGATCATTGATTTGTTATCATTTTTTGCAGATAAATTATTCATTTAAATACATATTTTATCATCTTTTGTATGTTTTATGTCACACAGATTATTATTCAACTTCAGGTATGAGTGTTTTTAAGGTTTATATAAAATTATTATTTTATTATCATTTGTATGGTTTTATTAATTAAAAATAACATTATTGAAGCATATTTGATGTATTAATTAGTTTGTATAATTGTTTACAGGTTTTATAATCCTTTTGGGCCAAGTTAATATGCAAAACGCATTCATCCTGCTTTTCGCACAGCATGTCCAGCTCGTCATTCAACCCGTTGCATGAAACTCGCTGGTGGCTTGCTAGATGTCAAAATTTGTTGCTGAAGACTCCAGTTCTGAAGCATGCCAGAAGATAGACACTATGTTTTCCCTAGATCGATACCCAGTGTATCCAGCTCACGTCCCAGCCTTCCGTTCAGCACTCCGTCCAGATCGCCTATCAGACTGCGCACTACTGACAATTAATTTCGGGCATTTAAAACATGAACCAGCTGCTAACGAAGCGTTATCCATGCGTCTGGGTGATGAAGCCATGTTCTATATTGTTCGTCAGCCTGCATTCTCCTTTACTTCCCACCACGTCAACCATCCATGCTTTGGATTGTTGCATTCAACCCACGCTCTAGAAGATGCGCCACTACACTCTCCTCTGTTTTCCATTAGTCACCTGCTGCGATAAGGAAGGATCATGTTTACCACCTCTGAAGATCGTTCATGCTAGAAAGAAGCCCGTGCGCCACATCTGAAGAATGTTCGTGCTGAAGAAGGAGGATCCCTGCACGTTAGCTTGTAAACAATTAAATGCTTTAAATATCTGCTAAATTTAGAGAGTAGTCGACCTCTAAAGGGTCGACTTGCTCACCCCTGTAAATCATTATATAAAGCAGCCTCTGTGAGAGAGCTCAGTTAGCTAGAAAATCAGTCAATTAGCAGAGTTAGGAGAAGAGTTCTTACTGTGATTTCCTCTTGAACTTTGTATTTCCATTCCACCATCTTAATGAAGAGGTGTATGCATTGTTGTTGAAGATTGCGTTTAAGTGGAAGTTAGCCAGGAATCACCCCTGATTGCTGAGAGGGCCCCTCATCAACCAAAGGTTCATTTTCTTCGTTTAGCTTAGTTTCTTTTCTATTTTTAGTTAGTCTAGTTTAATTTCTACTTTGCTTCCATTAGATTATAGTAATTACTATTTTATATATTTTATGTAATACGTTAACTTAGTTTTATTTCGGAAGTTAATTAGTTAGATGCGTGCATAGATTGCTTTTAGTTATTTGCTTTCAATCATTTTGTTTCCAATTATTTCATTCCCAAGCATTAATTTCAGTCTTTGTTTTCAGGAATATAGAATAAGTTGTTTTTATGAATTTAGAATAGATTCAATTCTGTGATTTTTTTTTTCTGTTTTGAATTTATGCAAGTTAATTTCCAGTTTATTTATTAGTTTAATATGTAATGATTCATTTTGTTCATGAATTAGTTTAAGGTTAATTTGTTGTTAAATAGGTTCATTTACTATTTTGATGCATTAGAATTACATCTGCATGGCTTCAACTGAAGAGTAGTTCATTTAGGTTAGTTTTTTACCATTTTAACTATGTAGACTGTCATTCGAACAACCTGTCCAGTCTATTATTCAGCCACCCTTTCAAACCCACAGTTCAGTCTGTCATTCAACCTCTAGTTCTATTTTTAGTGTTTTTTATGTGTTCTAAGATTGTTTTTAGTTTTGTTTTGTGAATTTCTAAATTATGTTTTGATTGTAATAGTTAGATGACAGTTTTATTCAACATTAATATTAAAGTTTAGTTGTTTTAAATTATTTATTAAAGTTTTATCATTTTTTCTTACTTCTTTTACTTTAAACGAAGTTTAAGTTTCTTAAGTTTTGTTTCTGATTTTTTTTTATCGTTGTATGGTTTTGTGTTTTTTCCTTTTGAATTAATTTATTTGTTTATGTGCAAAATTTAGGCCCTATATGTGTTTTCCTCGGTATGTTTTTAGGTTGTCTCTCTTATGTTGTCTTATTGTTGAAAGAACTTGTAGGATAGAACCTAAAGATATTTCTTTTATTAAGTTTTCTACTTGCTTCTTTTTAAGTTTTCTTTATTAAGTTTTCTACTTGCTTCTTTTATTAAGTTTTCTAGTCGCTTATAAGTTAAGTGTTCCTTGTACCCTAGTTTCCCATTTGAATAGTCAATTGTTGATTGTATTCAATTTAAAACTTATTTTCAATTGTTTAGTTTATTTCAATTTAAATACTTTAATAATTTCATTTTAGAAGTTTGACTCAATTTTTCAGTTTGAAAGATCTTTCGATCTTTTGTTTGTTAAAATATTTACACGACACCCTCTACTTTCGCATATATTTTGTGTCAACTCTAAGCTTACCAACCCCAGTTGATAATTAAAGAATAGGTGGATTAATAGACAATAAAACACCCAACACTTTTGGCATCATTTCCGGGGAGTTGTTCTGTAAGGTAGAATAGAATTCTTTACGAAGTTTAGTCATAGGTTGGAAGCGGGGGAGCAATAAGACGAGAAGTAACAACCTACACATCTGTTACAACAGGAACCCCCAAATCCAGCAAAAGTAATAGCATAGGTTTTCTTTAGTTTAAAAGTATTTCATGATTAGAATTAGAGATCCTCAGGGTAGATTTGTCAAGACCAGAAAATTTATTGAAGTCTCTACCAACTATCGTAGGGGACGTAATTCCCCAACTACTAACTCACCAGAAAGGTATCGAAAGACGCCTATAGGAAGTAGTTCTACCCTGAAACCTAAAGAAATTCCCTTAGGATATCTTACTAAAGAATCCATAGAAGGAGAAACCTTGGCAGAAGGTCCTAAGGACCTTGTTCCTGAGGAATTTCAAGACGATCAACCATTAGAAACCCCTAGCCCTCCACTAGTTCCAAATTTGATTAACACAACTTTTTCACTAGTAGGAGATCTGAATTTTGTTGACTCTGTTGATCCTACTCAAGTAAAATCTCTCTTTGGAACCTCAGTAGATCTAGTTATTTCACAAATTGAAACTTCTACAGTAGAACCTACTATCCCTCTAGGATTCAATAAAAACATGGTTGATCAAAGGAAGACCTCTCCTGAAAAAGAACGTTGGGATGCCCCATTATCACCTCAAAAGGATACTCCTAGGTATATTTACGTTAAGAATCCAGCTTAAATGGAAATAGGGGGATAAAACGAAGATCATGATGAAGTTATAAATGAAGAAGGAGAAGGGAAAATCAAACCGAGGCTACCATTGGGTTCTCTATCTTAGATATGATGCAGGATGTAACTATGAAAAACATCCCTCCTTCCTCCTTACCTACTTTCTATGGAAAAATTAATGTGGACCCAGACACATTCCTGTTCGAGTTCAATATCCTTTGTAGGAGTTACAATTACCTACAAGACGCTCACAAACTAAAACTCTTTCCCGCTACATTCAAGGATTCCACCTTGAGATGGTTCATGGGATTAGGAGAATCCACTATCAAGGCTTGGGATGATATGAAAACCTCATTCTTACAAAAATATCAAGAATACTACAAACCTAAGGACTCTTGACATGATATATTCAAGATACAACAACTTGAAGACGAGAGCCTGGAGGATTATCTCGAGAGGTTCATTTATACATTACATAAGTCTAAATATAATGACCTCCGAGAAGATGCCGCACGTACACTTTTCCTTAAGGGAATCTCTGACGACTTGTTAGAAAGTCTTAATCTCATGGCAGCTAGCAATATTTCCCATAAAAAAATTTCACAGATCGATGAGATGTGTAAAAATTATTCTAGGAGTAGGGGGGAAGCTACAAAAAAATTTTGAGAGCCCTTCAGTAGAAATATAAGAGGAAATGTTCCTAGTTCAGGAGGGATTACAAGAGTAGAGATAGGAAACCTATTGGAGAATTTTAAGACTGATATCTTAGGAGCAATGGGTTCCCAACTAGATTCTTTACAAACCAAGAAGAGGCAGGATGAAGAACGAGCAGCAATGAGTATCTTTTGTCCAAAATGTAGAACTAAACATCCCCAAAGGGAATGTTAATACCAACCAGCATATCCAAACTTTCCACCACAACTTCCACTCTATTATCCTCCGTATCAACCACCTCAACAATGGAACAATTCTAGCTGGCAGAATCCACAATGGAACAATTCTAGCTACATTCAAGGATTCCACCTTGAGATGGTTCATGGGATTAGGAGAATCCACTATCAAGGCTTGGGATGATATGAAAACCTCATTCTTATGAAAATATCAAGAATACTACAAACCTAAGGACTCTTGACATGATATATTCAAGATACAACAACTTGAAGACGAGAGCCTGGAGGATTATCTCGAGAGGTTCATTTATACATTACATAAGTCTAAATATAATGACCTCCGAGAAGATGCCGCATGTACACTTTTCCTTAAGGGAATCTCTGAGGACTTGTTATAAAGTCTTAATCTCATGGCAGCTAGCAATATTTCCCATAAAAAAATTTCACAGATCGATGAGATGTGTAAAAATTATTCTAGGAGTAGTGGGGAAGCTACGAAAAAATTTTGAGAGCCCTTCAGTAGAAATATAAGAGGAAATGTTCCTAGTTCAGGAGGGATTACAAGAGTAGAGATAGGAAACCTATTGGAGAATTTTAAGACTGATATCTTAGGAGCAATGGGTTCCCAACTAGATTCTTTACAAACCAAGAAGAGGCAGGATGAAGAACGAGCAGCAATGAGTATCTTTTGTCCAAAATGTAGAACTAAACATCCCCAAATGGAATGTTAATACCAACCAGCATATCCAAACTTTCCACCACAACTTCCACTCTATTATCCTCCGTATCAACCACCTCAACAATGGAACAATTCTAGCTGGCAGAATTGGCCACCTCAGTATCCTCCTCCTCAATTTCCACAACAAAAATATTGGTCACAAGGATGGAGAGGACAACCATATCCTCAGCCACAATCTATCCCTTCACCTAATCATCTTTATCCTCAGAATCAAACAAATTTCCAGCAAATGCCACCTGGATTTGTACCTCCAGTTCCTTTTATCACACAACAACCTCATCACTTTCAGAATGAAAATCCTCCTCGACCGACATTATTACCTACATAGTCGATACCTAACCCTAATAATAAACCAACTCAATCTCTTAACAACATCGAGTTGTGAACTCTTCCCTCATACCTTATCTCGACTGTACCTGTACATGAAATTCAATTACGATTGGGAAGAGTTGTGAATAATAAACCCAAGTCAAGAGTCATCATTCAAGAACCAAATGACAAAGAAGAAGATTCAAGTGAACCTATGAATAATGCTATCTTGGAGGATTTGAACATTCCAAAGTTTTCAGTACACACCCATCCTCCACAAGAAACTATTCAGGAGAAAAGAATTCCTCCATTTCTAGAAAGAATAATAATAGAAAAACCTATAGTTCATCCGGAGTATAAAATTTTGAATGAATTAAAGAACATTTGTATTAAAATACCTCTATTACAAGATATTAAACATATACCAATCTATAGTAAGGTAACAAAACAGATTTGTATTAAACGCCCAGGAAAGAAGCAAAAGGGCCCTCTTATAATTCATGTTATAGAAGAAATGTCTGAATGTATGACAGGTCATTCCTGGATTGCAAAATATACGAATCCAGGAGCCCCAGTAGTGACTGTAATTATAAACAACACCGCCATAGAGAATACATTAATCGATTTAGGATCCGCTATTAACATGATGACCACCGCAGTTTTAGAAGTTTTACAGTTAGGACAATTTCTTCGACCTACCCCTTCCATCCTAGAACTAGCAGACAGCACTATGGTAAAACCTGTTGGAGTCATGGATGACATTGTTGTGTAAGTAGCTTCATCGGAATACCCTGTCGAATTTATGGTTGTAGAATCAAAGGATCCTTCTAAAAGGAATACTATTATCTTGGGAAGGCCATGGTTAGCTACTGCAAATGATTTTATAGGATGTAGGTATGGAGAGATGACTATTTCCAATGGGTTGTCCACACAAAGACTTATTTTATACCCCCCAACACAACCAATAACTGAAAATTCATGGTAGTTAAATTGTTATTTTGGGGATGAAGACTTTAATGATATCTCCCTTCCTAGTGATTTTTCTTTAGCACTTCAGGAGCATACCACTGAGAATGTATTAAACTAGTTTGTCTCTTCGACAACCTGTACATATTTCCCTCAGTCCTTTGCTCAACTCAATCAGATTTTTGGAGATGATTTTCAAGAGAATATGGCTCTCTCAATGTTTATAGAAACACATTGTGTCTTCACAATTGAAGAGCATACAGGACCATATACCATACCTTGTGAGGTTGGCCCTGAAAAATTCTTACATATAAATGTCGAATTAAGTGAAAACCAACAAGCACAGCTGCTTAAAATTCTTAAGAAACAAGTTGGAGCATTTGCATGGGAATACACCGATATGAAGGGTATACACCCCAATACCTGTATTCACCATATTTATATGGATCCAAGCATGTCACCTGTAAGGCATCCATAGAGGAGGATGAATCCTGCTTTAAAGGATATAGTAAAAGAAGAATTACAAAAACTCCTCACTGCTAGTTTCATCTATCCTATTTCCGACAGTAAATGGGTGTCTCCTTTAGTAGTAGTTCTGAAGAAAGTTACAGGGAAATGGCGTATTTGTGTTGATTTTAGAGAATTAAACAAAGCTACAATTAAAGACTGCTTTCCTTTACCTTTTATCGATCAAGTATTAGATACTCTGTCAGGTAAACAGTATTTTTCCTTTCTTGATGGGTATAGTGGTTACAACCAGATTTTAATAGCACCGAAAGATCAAGACAAAACCACTTTTACATGCCCTTGGGGTACATATGCTTATCGCGTTTTTCCATTTGGCTTATGTAATGCACCTCCCACTTTCTAGTGGGAAGTATTAGGAATCTTTTTTGATCTTATACATGGATGAATTTATGGCCTATGGTAATACTTTTCAAGAAGCCCTTGACAATCTTGAGAAGGTCTTGATTCGATGTCAAGAAACGAATTTATCTCTCAATCACGAAAAAATATAAAATGTTACTAATACAAGGTATAGTTTTGGGACACCATGTTTCTTCTCAAGGAATTAAGGTAGACGCTGTAAAGATCGAAGTAATTGTTGGCCTTCCCTCTCCCAAAACTCAGAAAGAGGTAAGAATCTTCCTTGGTCATGCAAGCTATTACTGCCGCTTTATTGAAAATTTTACTAAAATAGCTGCACCAATGTTCAAGTTACTTACAAAGGACTCAGAATTTCAGTGGACGAAATCTTGTCAAAATGCTTTTGAAATCTTAAAAACTAAACTATCAGTGGCACCAATAATTAGGGGTCTCGATTGGTCCCTTCCTTTTCACATATCTACCGATGCCTCTAATATGGCCATAAGGGGGAGTCCTCAGCCTAAAAGAAGGACAACCACCTTATGCCATCTATTTTATTAGCAAAAATTTGACCCCTCCCGAATTAAATTATACTTTTACTAGAAAGGAATTTTTCGCAGTAGTTTATTCTATTAATAAATTTCGTCATTATATCACAGGTTATGAAGTTTTTGTGCATATCGATCACTCCACCATTATATTTCTAATGAATAAACCAATTACCAATGGTATGGTGACCCTGTGGCTTCTTTTATTGCAAGAATTTAACATTGTCGTCGTTGACTGACCTGGTAAAGAAAATCTCGTAGCAGATTTCCTTTCCCATATTCAACATGAAAACGGTACTAAACCAGTTGACGACACTTTTCCTGATGAACATCTATTTGTTGTATCTGTTCAAACCCCTTGGTTTGCAAATATTCCCATTTATCTAGCAACTAAGAAAATACCAAGCCATTTGTCTCCGCATGAGAAGTGTCGTATTATAGTTCAGAGTTCTAATTATTCTTGGGTTGATAACGATATCTTCTGCACTGGTCCCGATCTTATTATTCGACGATGTGTGTGGGAGGATGAAATGATAGACATCCTCCCTGCATGCCATGATGGACTATGTGGAGGACATTTTTCTGATAAGAGGACAACATATAAATTCTTACATTCTGGTTATTATTGGCCAAGCTTTTTAAGGATGCTGCCAATTATGTTAAAGGATGCGATAGTTGCTAAAGAATGGGTAGACCTACGTCATCTGATCAAATCCCTTTACAACCCCAAGTTATGATTGAACCATTTGAGAAATGGGCTCTTGATTTTGTAGAATCAATTTCTCCCATGTCTCGTAAAAATAAATATATCTTAGTCTATACAGACTATGTCACCAAGTGGGTAGAAGCTAAAGCTTTATTTAGAGCAGGGATAATTTTAGGGGAGAATTTTAGCCTAGTGGGCTATTCTTCCATGTTTTTCTCCTAAAAAATATTCGCCATTTTGCATTTTTTGAAGCTCTGTTTCGCCCAATTTTGATGGGGTAAAATTTTTTCACCCTAAAAATCGCCAAATTATTATATAAATGATATAAAATCCTTGGAAATTAAAATATTTTTTGAAAAATATCACCAATCATTTTGTAGTTGAGGTTTTAAGAATTAGTAATATTCGCCAACATTTATACACTTTTAAATAAGTATGGTTCCTTAAAATCATCCCTGATTTAGAGCCACAGAGAAATCGGTGGTAGAATTTATATATGAAGAAAAATTCACCCGGTTTAATGTACCTAGAGAAATTGTCACAGATCAAGGTACCCAGTTTACTTCTAAATTAATGAAAGAACTTACTACGAAATATGGTATCCGACATTGCAAATCTTCACCTTACCACCCTCAGGCTAATGGTCAAGTAGAATACTCTAATAAAGTATTAGAAGCTATTTTAACTAAGACCATTCACTTACATCATAAGGATTGGGCAGATAGACTCCCAGAGGCTTTGTGGACCTATAGGATAACATGGAGAAACACTACCAGACATACCCCCTATGAGTTAGTGTATGGAAAACAAGTCCTTTTACCTATTGAATTTCAAGTTAAAACTTTTCGTATGGTAGCACAATTAGGCATGAATTTGGATGAAGCACAGAAACAACGAATATTGCACATCAATGAGTTAGATGAAATTAGACAAGATGCACTTCAAAGAACAATGTTAATACAGAATCAACGAAAAACATGGCATGATAAATTTATTAAGAAAAAGTAGTTTAATACTGGAGATTGGGCACTACTATTCGATTCACGGTTTAAAAATTTTAAAGGGAAATTAAATACCCGTTGGATGGGTCCATACGAAGTAGTTACAGCTTTTGACAATGGATCAGTAAAAATTAAAACAATTGATGGCTCAAAAATTTCCTTTGTAGTAAATAGACATAGACTTAGGCTCTATCACCAACCGACATCTAACAGGATTTCATACAAAATGTTTTGCAGCAAAATGAAATGGAATTAGTTGAAGGGGAAGCTATTCCTCCTCCTCCTGATCCTTGAAAATATTTTGGGTTATTATCACTTGTATATATATGTAAATATGTGCTTATTTCTTTGAATAAATAAGAGTCGCTTCTAATAGGTTGTTTACACATGACTCTTTTTCTTTTATGTCTTTATGAATAAATTGAATCATCTAACAAGTGGTTTTGCAGTTTGATTACATATATATTATCTCTATGAGTAGCTAACGGAATATTACTTGGACAAGGAAAGTATGCTAAATACTTATCAGGGATTATAATCTTTTTGGGGTACTTTCGAAATTTGCAGCTTATACGGATAAATTTATATATCAATCTTTTGTATATCATACTTAACCAATTCTGTTACGATTCATATAGTTCTTGGTACTTTGATTCAGACATGTATATTTCTGATTTATTCTTTTAAACAGTTGCTCGATAAGACCTATTTTCATTATCATATTTTTCACATCCTTTTTTTTTTACCTATGATTTACTAAGTTCTTCCTATACTTGTTAACAAAACTTGTCTCTTGAGTATTTTGGTGATAACTCGAAAGTAAGTGGAATTTTTATCTGTGGGGAACATAACTTTATTTTATAAAGAAGAAGGACTGCTAGGTTAATAAACAACTTTCAGTTATTCTCTTTTGACATGTTTTATGAGTTTGGCCATTATGAATTAAAGAATTACTTATAACTTTATTTTCAAAAAAAATGAATTATGTGTTTAGCAGGACTTAACACGCTCTAGTACCAATCGGGTTCCATATCTTTAATATCATTATACAAGGAAAACCCGTCGGGTTACTGAACAGGCCTACTGGCAGCGGATCAACGCTAAATAAAAACCTTACAACAAAAAGCTCGATAAATGCAAGTAAACCCGTCGGGGTACTGAACAGACTCGCTGGCAGTGGGGCTATGCTTGCATGGTACCAAGATAAACCCATCGGGGTACTGAATAGGCCTACTGGAAGTGGGGCAATATCTAATAAATGAGATCTGGTTAATACACCACTATGCACATAGTTCGTACAATAATGATAATATATGAAAAATTTTCAAAAAAATTATGTCATGGCCAATTGTTTTTAATGTCATTTGAGAATGGCTCTAAGTTGAATTTTCCCCGACCGCCTAATTCCACATATATCTAAGATGTCCTTATCTTAGAAATGGGACTCATAGTTGTAAATCTCACACACTCCAAGGTACACTTGAAATACTTGATGATTATAGGATATAATTGCAATGAGGCATGGATGGCTAGTTTTTCCTATGGTATTCTTTTAATTATATTATTCTCATTTTACATGGTCTTTCTAAGCACTATTTTATTTTTCATAAATATACATTTTTGAACCATTTCCATTTACTAGTTAGTTTTCCTTACAATGAATTAACAGCATGCTCGCATTCTTTCTATTTTTCTCGAACAATCATTTCTTCTCTCTGTATGGCTTGAGGACATACCATCTCTTTGGTTTGGGGGAAGATGGATTTGATTTGAAAAATTAGATTATTTTTATTTTTGATAAATCTATTTATCTCTAACAAATGATAAGTATTTTCAGGAATATAAACAGTGGAATTTGATTATAGCTTGAAGCATATTTTACAGCAAAAATCAATATGTTCTTAACATTTGAAGAATCAAATAAAGGCAAATGAAATATCAAAGAGAAACCTGAATAAAAATGGTGACTAAAATTTGCTAACCAAATTTTGTTTTTAAGAAAATAGTTTTTACTTCCATATCATTTTATTATTAATAATCCTATCCTTTTATCCAATTAATTATGCATGAAAATGATTAATCTTCTTGCTATTCAAGATGTGATTTATGTTTTTGTTCAACCTGTCCAAAGTTTTTCTTTGGAAATGGTTGGATTAATTTCAAAACCTTATAAATGATAAAACTATTTTAAACCTGAAAACTGTTTATTTAAGAATGTTGAATAATCTAATAAAGTCATTTTTAATTTTCATATAAATATGTGACATGAAAGATATGTTATTTTAAGTTATAGGTTAACAAAGTGAATTTTAAATTACCTTCTTCATCTGCCAAGTTGAAGGCAGCTGCTATTTCGCCTTCTTCCTAAATTGTTTTTCTTTCTTTTTGCTCAGTGGGACCAAGCATTTCTCCAGTTTGGGGGAATGTTGATCCTCGATTTGTTATCATTTTTGGCAGATAAATTATTCACTTAAATACATATTTTATCATATTTTGTATGTTTTATGTCACACAGATTATTATTCAACTTCAAGTATGAGTGTTTTTAAGGTTTATATAAAATTATCATTTTATTATCATTTTTATGGTTTTATTAATTAAAAATAACATTATTGAAGCATATTTGATGTATTAATTAGCTTGCATAATTGTTTACAGGTTTTATAATCCTTTTGGGCCAAGTTAATATGCAAAATGCATTTAGCCTGCTTTTTGCACAGCATGTCCAGCTCGATGTCCAGCTCGTCATTCAGCCCGTTATGTGAAACTCGCTGGTGGTTTGCCAGATGTTGAAATTTGTTGCTGAAGACTCCATTCCTGAAGCACGCTAGCAGATAGACACTCTATTTGTCCCAGATCGATGCTTAGTGTATCTAGCTCACGTCCCAGCCTTTCGTTCAGCACTCCGTCCAAATCACCTATCAGACTGCGCACCGCTGACAATTAATTTCGGGCATTTAAAACGTGAACCAGCTACCAACGAACCGTTATCCATGTGTCTGGGTGATGAATCCATGTTCTAGATTGTTCGTCAACCTGCATTCTCCTTTACTTGCCACCGCATCAACCATCCATGCACTGGACTATTGCATTCAACCCACGCTCTAGAATATGCGCCACTACGCTCTCCTCTGTTCGCCATCAGTCGCCTACTACGATAAGGAAGGATCATGTTTGCCACCTCTGAAGATCGTTCATGCTAGAGAGAAGCATGTGTGCCACATCTGAAAACTGTTCGTGCTAAAGAAGGAGGATGCCTGCGTGTTAGCTTGTAAACACTTAAACAATTTAAAGATCGGCTAAATTTAGAGAGCAGTCAACCTCTAAAGGGTCGACTTGCTCACCCCTGTAAATCATTATATAAAGCAACCTCTGTGAGAGAGCTCAGTTAGCTAGAAAATCAGTCAATTAGCATAGTTAGGAGAAGAGTTCTTGCTGTGATTTACTCTTGAACTTTGTATTTCTGTTCCACCATCTGAATAAAGAGGTGTATGCATTGTTGTTGAAGATTGCATTTAAGTAGAAGTTAGCCAGGCATCACCCATGATTGCTGAGAGGGCCCCTCATCAACCAGAGGTTCATTTTCTTTATTTAGCTTAGTTTCTTTTCCTGTTTTTAGTTAGTCTAGTTTAATTTCTAGTTTGCTTCCATTAGATTATAGTAAATGCTATTTTATTTATTTTCTGTAATATGTTAACTTAGTTTTATTTCGGAAGTTAATTAGTTAGATGCACTCATAGTTTGTTTTTAGTTATTTGCTTTCAGTCATTTTGTTTCCAATTATTTCATTCCCAAGCATTACTTTCAATATTTGTTTTCAAGAATATAGAATAAGTTGTTTTTATGAATTTAGAATAGATTCAATTCTGTTATTTCTCTTTCTGTTTTGAATTTATGCAAGTTAATTTCCAGTTTATTTATTAGTTTAATATGTAATGATTCATTTTGTTCATGAATTAGTTTAAGGTTAATTTGTTGTTAAATAGGTTCATTTACTGTTCTGATGCATTAGAATTACATCTGCATGGCTTCAGCTGAAGAGCAGTTCATTTAGGTTAGTTTTTTACCATTTTAACTGTGCAGACTATCATTCGGAGAGCCTGTCCAATTTGTTATTCAGCCACCCTTTCAAACCCACAAGTCAGTCTCTCATTCATCTTTTAGTTCTATTTTTAGTGTTTTTTATGTGTTCTAAGATTGTTTTTAGTTTTGTTTTGTGAATGTCTGAATTATATTTTGATTGTAATAGTTAGATGACAGTTTTATTCAACATTAAAATTAAAGTTTAGTTGTTTTAAATTATTTATTAAAGTTTTATTAATTTTTCTTACTTCTTTTACTTTAAACGAAGTTTAAGTTTCTTAAGTTTTGTTTTATTGTTGTATGGTTTTGTGTTTATTCCTTTTGAATTAATTTATTTGTTTATGTGCAAAATTTAGGGTTATATGTGTTTTTCTCAGTATGTTTTTAGGTTGTCTCTCTTATGTTGTGTTATTTTTTAAAGAACTTGTAGGATAGACCTAAAGATATTTCTTTTATTAATTTTTCTACTTGCTTCTTTTTAAGTTTTCTTTATTAAGTTTTCTACATGCTTCTTTTATTAAGTTTTCTAGTTGCTTATAAGTTAAGTGTTCCTTGTACCCTAGTTTCCCATTTGAATAGTCAATTGTTGATGGCATTTCAATTTAAAACTTATTTTCAATTGTTTAGTTTATTTCAGTTTAAATACTTTAATAATTGCATTTGAGGAGTTTGACTCAACTTTTCATTTTCAAATATCTTTCGATCTTTTGTCTGTTAAAATATTTACACAACACCCTCTACCTTCGCATATATTTTGTGTCAACTATAAGCTTACCAAACCCGGTTGATAATTAAAAAATAGGTGGATTAATTTAGACAATAAAACACCCAACATAATGCGTTGACCATGGATAGTAGAGGGAGACAAAAGGAGAGAGGAAGGAGCCCTGTTAATCGCAGCAAGTCTGAAAAGGGCAAATCCAAGTCCACATTCAGAAAAATAGAGTGTTGGAACTGTGGTAAGAAAGGAAATCTAAAGAAAAACTACAACGATCCAAATAAGGAGACAAGAAGCAAGAGACTACTCAGGAAGTGAATGTAGCGGGTGATGTGTTACACGATGCTTTGATTCTTGCATTAGATAATACTAGTGATTATTGGGTAGTAGATTCAGGGGCTTCATGTCATGCTACACCACATAGGAAATTCTTTCATGATTATGTTCAAGGTGATTTTGGACATGTTTTATTGAGGGATGATGAACCATGTAAAATTGTTGGAATGGGTAAGGTATGGATTAAGGTAAATAATGGAAATGAATGGCTTTTGAAATATGTGAGGCACATTCCTACTATGAAAAGAAATATGACATCAACGGGGAAGTTGGGAGATAGAAGGTGTTTGTCTATGTTTGGAAAAATGTGGCAGAAGATCACTAAGGGAGCACTGGTAATAGAAAAAAGAGACAGGGTAGGTACATTGTATTTATGTCCTCATAATATTGATTATTGTACCTCTGTAGCTTCCACAGAAACAGGTGCAACGTTGTGGCATCATAGGCTTGGCCACATGAGTCAGAAGGGGATACAAATTCTCCACTCAAGGAAACTGCTTTCAGATCTCAAGCAGGTAAGTTTGGAATTCTGTGAGAACTGTGTTTATGGAAAACAAAAGATAGTTAGATTTCTCAAGGTTGGGAACCAAAAGAAGAGTGAAAAGTTAGAGCTTGTGCATACATATGTATGCGGACCAGATCAAGTACAATCTCTTGGTGGCTCTCGTTATTATGTTACTTTTACTGATCATGCAACTAGAAAAACTTGGGTTTATTGCATTAGGCAGAAATCTGATGTGTTCGATACTTTTAAGAAGTGGAAAGCTTTGGCTTAGAATTAGACAGGAAAAAAGTTGAAATGTCTCAGATCTGATAATGGAGGTGAATACTGCAACAAGGAGTTTGATAGTTATTGTTCACACAATGGGATTCGCAGAGAAAATACAGTCCATGGAACACCACAAGAAAATGGTGTGTCAGAAAGGATGAACATAACGAATCAATGCAGGTATAAACTAGAAAGAAGTGGGAGAAGGCATGGATGAGGAGATGGACTCATTGGTAAGAAACTAGAATCGGGATTTGGTTAAGTTTCCTGCAGGAAAAAGGGCATTGCAGAATAAATGGGTTTACAGGTTGAAGGAAGAAGATGGAGGCAAGAAGCGGTACAAGGCTAGACTTGTTGTAAAGGGGTTTGCACAAAATAAAGGTATAGACTTTGATGAAATATTTTCTCCTGTTGTTAAAATGACTTTAATTAGAACCATTTTAAGTCTAATGGCGGTATAAGATTTGCATCTTGAATAGTTAGATATACCAACAACCTTTCTCCATAGGGATTTGGAGGAAGATATTTATATGCAGTAGTCACAGGGGTATGAGGCCAAAGGGAAGGAGAATTTGGTTTGCAGGTTGAAGAAGAGCTTGTATGGCCTAAAGGAAGCTCCAAGGTAGTGGTATTTAAAATTTGATAAGTTTATGACAGAACAAGGTTATAGTAGATGTCATTCTGACCATTGTGTTTATTNNNNCATCAAAGACTAACCACCATGTATGCATTGAAGAAGCAAGAGTCTTAGCAATTGAGGAGAATTACAACAAGAGACGCATACGGGAAGCAATTGAGATTGAAAANAGGGGGATTGGATACCTGTGTAGAGTTTTAGTTCTCGACGCGTTTCGGACTGCATAGTTGAGTCCATCTTCAGGAGAAAGCATATCTCAAATAAAAGCTGCACC
>LPNX010645960.1:457912-500144 GCA_001517045.1 Pseudotsuga menziesii | reverse complement strand
AAATTAAAAAATTTATATGTACATTGACACTTATGAATTAAAGTCGGCTCTCAAAAATTAAAACGGAAGATCATAACAAAGCAATATAAATATTAAAAAAAAATTCGTGCAGCTTTTATTTGAGATATGCTTTCTCCTGAAGATGGACTCAACTATGCAGTCTGAAACGCGTCGAGAACTAAAACTCTACACAGGTATCCAATCCCCCTTGAAGATACATTGTGTTTATTTCAAGAGGCTAGATAATGGAAGATATATCATTTTGTTATTGTATGTGGATGACATGCGTGTTGCAGGGTCTAACATACAAGATATAAATGTGCTCAAAAGAAAGCTAGTTAAATCATTTGCAATGAAGGATTTGGGTGCTCCAAAGCAAATCCTTGGTATGAGAATAACAAGAGATAGGAAAAATCGCAAATTGACATTGTCTCAAGGTGAGTACATACAAAAGGTGTTGGGGAGGTTTAGAATGCAAAATGAAAAACCAGTTAGCACACCTTTGGCCAGCCATTTCAAACTAAGTAAGGAGATCTGTCCAATGACACAGGAAGATATAGACTACATGTCCAAGGTTCCATATTCATCAGCGGTTGGAAGCTTGATGTATGCCATGGTGTGCACAAGACCAGATATTGCACATGTAGTGGGAGTTGTGAGTAGGTATATGAACAATCCAGGTAAAGAGAATTGGAAATCAATACAGTGGATTCTCGGGTATTTGAGAGGTACCACTTCTCATGCATTATGTTTTGGAGGTTCGGACATTGTTCTACAGGGATGTGTTGATGCAGATATGGTAGATGATAAAGATAGCAGGAGGAGCCATAGGGTATGTCTTTACTATGGGTGGAATAGCAATACGTTGGATTTTGAAACTGCAACAGGTTGTTGCACTTTCAACAACGAAAGCAGAGTATGTTGCTGCTACAGAGGCTAGTAACGAGATGGTTTGGTTGTAGAGGTTCATGGAGGAATTGGGTAAGAAGCAGGAGAATAGCATGTTGTACAGCAACAGCCAAAGTGCCATTCATCTTGTAAAGAACTCATGTTTTCATTCAAAGATTAAACATATACAACTCAAGTACCATTTCATAAGATCTGTTCTAGATGAAGAACTGTTAAAGTTGGAAAAGATACATACTAGCCAAGATCCTACAGACATGTTGAAAAAGGGAGTAACCGGAGAGAAATTGAGTTCCTATTCGGTTTATGTTGGGCTTCAAGCATGAAGGTGAAAATAATAAATTTTCCAAGTCCAAGGTCTAGAGCATAGTCTAGCAAGTGCAGCAGCGGTGGAGTTGTTGTGATCAGTATCCAAGTTGGAGATTGTTGGTTGTGGAGCTTAATCGTCTAGATTTAGAGATATTAGTGATCAGTTGTGTTTGTACCCGAGTTTTACTGTACACTCATCCCAACCAAGGGGTGCGGGGGGATATTGTCCCACCACAGGGGTCCAGGGGGGGCCATCCACATGGGGTCCCGGGGGGGCCATCACCCCCAGCTAGGTTGGCCAACAATTTTGTGGACCCGTGGTATTGGATTAACCGTAGTATTTCCCATGGTATTTCCCCTATAAAATAAAGCATTGTAATACAACTGAGTAATTGTATTGTAGCATTGTAAACAATATATGTGATTGTGTGAGAGAGACTGTGAGAGCATGAGGAGGAAGTGTAGCAGTGTTGTTGCAAGTTGTGTCCCTTCATCTTGTTGGACGATAATAAAAGGACTGGCAATTTATGTGTGGACATAGCCCATATTTTGGATGAACCACGTTATATATGTGACTCTTTGTAATGTGTTTGATGTTTTTGCATCTTGTTTAATTATTTAACTGTATAATTGTTATTGCTCTGCAGCCCTGTTTTCTAACAGAAAATTTATGACCCAACAGTCTGGAAATGGACTAGAAAGCAAGCAAGATGACAGGACTAAAATGTATCCAGGAGTTATGGCAATTGGCTCCAATACCAATGTCAAATAAATAACTCTCAAATTCAACTATTCCATTGCAAATGCATTTATTTATACATTACATATGATGGTTGAGTTTCATCTACCAACCAGTTTTTTCATCTTCCTATGTGACTATTCATATTCATAATTTATTGCATTATTTACATTATATGTGGAACCATAGTATGAGGATTAAGTTTACAACACTACCATTGTAGTCACTCATGTTGCTTGCCATTTGTATCCATTTCTTTTTATTTTTGACATATATCCTTAGAGGTGATATGCTAATAAGTATTCACAACCGATCCATATCATTATTTCATTCTTTTTCGAACTTTGCAAAATATTTAAAAATGAAAACATAAAAAAATGTAAAAAATCAAAAAGGTGGGTGAAAGAATATCAACCTTTTTTATTTATTCTCTTAAAACATGGTAGTAGTTAGTGAATGCCACCCTTGAACATGACACTTGTTTTCTTATGTAAACACTCTTATAGTTGGGATTACTATTGTTTAGGAATATGTACCATAATGATGGGTCCTTCAATCAATTTATTATACTTACAGTGATTACAAAGTCTCCATTCAATGCCTCCAACATTGATGGTTTTCATTGGTTGTCTATCTAAGTATTAGTTGATGTCTAAATCGTATTAGTGTCATGCTCATGTTCAAGGGTAGTTGATAAACATGTGTCGACCATTCCTCATATTTTTTTACCATGCATGTTGGTCATCTTGATATTAAAAGACATCTAATGGTTTTGTTACTTTCAATCAATTTAGTTACTTATTTTATGTTATATGGCAAGTGATGAATTACTGATCTCTTTTTTATGAGCCTCTTCTTGTCAACTTCAAAACGTTATCAGGAAGTAGGATTTGAGACCCTTGACAATAACTAGAGGCTTTCAATTATCAACGGCAAGTTTCCTCGTAGTTATCAATGAGTATTCAACTTTGACTTATGTTCACTATTTCACTTAGATGTTTGGCATGAAATCATTTGTTCACACCTAGTGAATGTATTAAGTACCTCAACACCCATATTCTTCATTGGTGGATTACCCCACATCTATTCACAGTGTTCATCAATTGGTAACCATATGATGCTTTTCTTATGTTCAACTATAGATCATTTATTCACATGTAAATTTCGTATAGTTGATAGGTAGGATTGAAAACCTTGGAACATGATAGTGTCATCTATAGATGTCTCTACCATGGGGGATTCACTAAGTAGGCAATATTATAGCACACGAGTTCATATTGGGGGATTTAATACTCTAAAAAATGAAGCAATGTATTTCTAGTTTATAAGGGTTAAGTATATTTTTAATATATTAGAGTAGGGTGGTTTATAATTATGTGTATAAGAGGTTAGATAGAGTATTGAAGGGTTTTAATTGATACTCCATGTCTCAGGTTGGTGTGAGTCGGACTCTGTGTGAAGTTAGATTGGTGTTTGTATAAGTATGATCTTTGAGAAGGTGGTGAAAATTAAATTTTGTTTGATGTGAGAGTGTTGTTTGGAGAGGTATGATGTGTGAGTGAATGTGGTGTGAATCCAATTGAAATGACTATGTATGAACTGTATCAAAGTTCTTGGATGCATTCTGTTGGAATTTTTAGTCTGACGTTTCAGGTGAACACTTCACCCATCTTCAGGGAATCACCATGAAGTTGGTAAATGGAACTTTGATACAATGTCTCATCACTCCTACATAGTGCATCCAAAAAACTTGATACAATGTCTCATCACTATGAAAACAAACATATCAATTCAAGACTATGTATGAAGTGATTGTGTTGAATAGATTATTCCCCATCTTAAAATATTTCCTCGCAAAGATTCTATATTTCACCCTACAAAGATTTTTGGAGTTATAAGATTTGTCTCATGTCACCATAAGTTTTGAGTAAAATTAAAAGGTGGTATTGAAAATGTCATGGAAAAATAGATAACTAGGCTATCTTGCAAAAATAGGGTATTTTTTAAATGGAAATGTGTATTTGAAGAGGGCTTCAACAAAATATCTTTGAAGGAATTCCTTATAAATATATAGTAAAATTAGGGGTATTCTAAAATATATTATGAGTGCATGTGATATGTCATAGGCTCATAGAGTGAACCCCCTGAGGTTGCTACCCAAGTTGCACACAAAAGATCCATTGTCTGATGGGAACACTAGAAAAATCAAGTTGATATTTAATTCTACGTTTTCAATATTTCTTTAATAAGGATGTAGATCCCCATTGTATTTTTGGTGGCTATGATCTGATTTGACATTGATCCACAATGTATTGGTGTGGCCATGTTTAGTTTCATTTTAATATTCTACAAATCCATAGTACAATTATCGTAGATATGATTATCATAAATTCATCTATTCCATTGCAAATGCATTTATTTATATATTACATATGGCAGTTGAGTTTCTTCTACCAACTAGCTTTTTAATCTTCCTTTGTGACTTCATATTCATAATTTATTACCGTATTTACATTATATCTGGAACCATAATATGAGGATTAAGTTTCCAACACTGCCATTGTAGTCACTCTTGTTGCTTTCCATTTGTATCCATTGCTTTTTATTTTTGGCATATATCCTTCGAGGTGATATACTAATAACTATTCACAACCGACCCATATCATTATTTCATTCTCTTTCAAGCTTTGCAAAATATTGAAAAACAAAAACATAAAAAAATGTAAAAAATGAAAAAAGTGGGTGAAAGAATATCAACCTTTTTAATTTATTCTATTAAAACATGGGAGACTGGGAGTAGTTAGTGAATGTCACCCTTGAACATGACACGTGTTTTCTTATGTAAACACTCTTATCGTTGGGATTACTATTGTTTAGGAATATGTACCATAATGATGGGTCACTCAATCAATTTATTATACTTACAGTGATTACAAAGTCTCCATTCAACGCCTCCAACATTGATGGTTTTCATTGGTTGTCTATCTAAGTAATAGTTGATTCCTAAATCATATTAGTGTCATGTTCATGTTCAAGGGTAGTTGATAAACATGTGTTGACCATTCCTCATATTTTTTTACCATGCATGTTGGCCATCTTGATATTAAAAGACATCTAATGGTTTTGTTACTTTCAATCAATTTAGTTACTTATTTTATGTCAGATTGCAAGAGATGAATTAATGATCTCTTTTTTATGAGCCTCTTCTTGTCAACTTCAAAACGCTATCGGAAAGTAGGATTAGAGACTCCTGACAATAACTAGAGGCTTGCAATCATCAATGGCAAGTTCCCTCGTAGTTATCAATGAGTATACAACTTTGACTTATGTTCACTATTTCACTTAGGTGTTTTGAATGAAATCATTTGTTCACACCTAGTGAATGTATTAAGTACCTCAACACCCATATTCATCATTGGTGGATTACCCCACATTTGTTAACAATATTCATCAATAATTGGTAATCATATGATGTTTTTCGTATGTTCAACTATAGATCATTTATTCACATCTAAAATCCGTATAGTTGATAGGTTGGATTGAATACCTTGGAACATGATAGTGTCATCTATAGATGTCACTACCATGGGGGATTCACTAAGTAGGCAATATTATAGCACATGAGTTCATATTGGGGGATTTAATACTCTAAAAATGAAGCAATATATTTCTAGTATATAAAGGTTAAGTTTATTTTTAATATATTATGGTAGGGTGGTTTATAATTATGTGAAAAAGAGGTTGAATCGAGTATTGAAGGATTTTGCCAAGATACTCCATGTCTTAAGTTGGTGTGAGCCAAATTCTGTGTGAAGTTAGATTGGTGTTTGTATAAGTATGAGCCTTGCGAAGGTCGTGAAAATTAAATTTTGTTTGATGGTGGAGTGGTGTTTGGATAGGTATGATGTGTGAGTGAATGTGGTATGAATTCAATTGAAATGACTATGTATGAATTGCATCAAATTTTTTGGATGCATTCTGTTGGAAATTTTAGTCCGACGTTTCATGTGAACCTGTTAAATGGAACTTAACAGAATCACCATGAAGCTGTTAAATGGAACTTTGATACAGTGTCTCATCACTCCTACATAGTACATCCTAAAAATTTGATACAATGGCTCATCACTATGAAAACATACATAATCAAGTCAAGACTATGTATGAAGTTGATGTGTTTAGGGGATTGTTCCCCATCTTAAAATATTTCCTCACAAAGATTCCATATTTCACCCTACAAAGTTTTTAGGAGTTATAAGATGTGTCCCATGTCTCCATATTTTGAGTAAAAATAAAAGGTGGTATTGAAAATGTCATCGAAAAATAGATATCTAGGATATCTTGCAAAAACAGGGTATTTTTCAAATGGAAATGAGTATTTGAATATGGCTTCAACAAAAATATATTTGAAGGAATTCCTTATAAATATTTAGTAAAATTAGGGATATTCTATAATATATTGAGTGCATGTGATATGTCATAGGCTCATAGAGTGAACCCCTCGAAGTTTCTACCCAAGTTACACACAAGAGATCCACTATAAGATGGGAACAATAGAAAAATCAAGTTGATATTTAATTCCACGTTTTCAATATTTCTTTGATAAGGATGTAGATCCCCATTGTATTTTTGGTGGCTATGATTTGATTTGACATGGATCCACAAAGTATTGTTGTGGCCATGTTTAGTTTCATTTTAATATTCTACAAATCCATAGTGCAATTATCGCAGATATGATTATCATAAATTTACCATGGATATGCTCGTCTAAGGGGAAAAAAGTTTTAAATATGATACTTTTGTTTATGTATGATATCCCACTTTCCAAATATTCTTTATTCGTAATTCATTTTGGACATCGGTGTTTGTTATGACATGATACATTAAAGGGAATTATGTTATACATATATTTTACACCCTTGATGTCAAGAACATTAAGAGAAGATACCACTAGTTGGAATCAATGGAACGTGAGAAAAACAAGCTTAGAATCAGTGTTTAGATGCATTTATCTACATGGTCGTGTTTATTTTGTAGGAAAAATGTGAGCATGATAGTTCTTATTAAGAGGAACCACAACTGGCCACGAGAGTTCTATACAGGAACATTGGCCACATCTAGGAAGCCCCTAAATCAATTATCAAAGCTCAAGAAATCTCAGGAAAGCATAAAGACACTTGTATAGATCATGCATGAATTACATTTGTGCAAGACGCATGGAATCTTGGCCTCAAACTTATGATCCCCTGGATTCTAAAAGAGGGATCTATGGGCATGAGATGAGCATAGAGAAAAGTAAGAACAAGCACCAAACTCTAAAGGAATTCGCCACTAGCTAAATATGTTTGAATCTCTCCCTGTCTTCTTTGTTGAGAGACGTAGGGATATATAGTGGATCTCCAAGAACCTTTAGATAAGTTCCCTTATTTCATACAAGAGGCCAAAGGTCATCATTCAATGAAGTGTATTTTCATGTGCCTAAGGATAGACGACAAAAGAGTGTGACGAAAGAGACACACCAGATAGATATCACGTAATCAAAACTACTATATTTGTTTCTTTTAGAAATTAACAAGATTATTGTCACCACCTCCAACCCCCTCCCATCCCAAATACTTGTCTTTGTACATGTTTTATGGTTTTGTGGGAATATAGTTCATTTCCTTGAAACATTTTTTTAATTTGAACATTTTCTTGTATTTAATATGCAGATGTATTTGAGAAAGGGTATTGTTTGACTTGTGTGGATGTACAAGAAACTTGTTGCAGCGAGAATTTGAAAGATCAACACGCTAAACAAGTTATCTCTTGATTTATATATCATAATATAGCACATTAAATTGTATTTAATTCAAAGAAAGAACATAGTAATCTTCTTTATTGACCCACCCTATGAGGAATCAACCTTCAGGGGAATCACTAAATAACACCAAGATCTAGAAGAATACATAGCACAGGAGAATCCTCATAGGTGACTCAGTATGTATAAAACAAAGCTAAACAGATCCAAGGAACTACAGTTGAAAATGGAACATTGTTGCAAATGCAGTCATATATCAAAGGAAGTTGTGAATTAAATGGATTCAAAAAAGGTTCAAGAGATGGAGGGAGTCATGAATGTCCAACGTATTTGACCAAACTGGGATTTAAAAACATAATGTATGATTCTTGATGGTGTGATAATGTGTTGGAATGGAGCACATGAGGACCAACCAAGACAAAAAACCATGAGGTCCCCCCTTGGTTAGTCCATGGTAACTCATCAATGATGTCAATGGGGCCAAGCTACAAAATGCATCTAGAACAATCCTCTTGAATGGGTGTGTTGGCGTTAATAGAGGGAGGTCCACTAAAAATGAAGCAATGAGCGAATATTTATTTATCAACATAAGGAATGATACAAGGATGTGAGATAAACAAAGACTGAGACACAAGCAAGTGTGGTGGACTCAATACTTCCATTGTTTAGAGCAGAAAGGCTTGACAAACTTCGTATAAATTGGGATAACCATGAGAAATAATTGAAATGGGTAATACTTATGGAAGATATATTGAGGTTAATAGGTACTAAGAGGTTAACAAAAGAAGGTTGCATGGCTCACTAATCACATAATGCTATGAACAAAGGTGACCAAGGACTACAAAAAGGGATCATGTGTATTTTGTAGTTCTTCTAAGGAGCACTTTTAATGCTTTCCCAAATAATGGGGATATGCATAAAAATACAACCAAGAAGAAAAGTGGTCACAAAGAGCCAAACTGAACCATGATTGTGATAGTCAACAAAAGTAACAAGGGGTAAGACACTGGTGGTATTTTTCGGTGATAGGTTATTCTCATTTTTTTTCTGGTGTATATTCTTACTTTTTCTAATTAATGATGTTAACAATATGTATATTGAGCTATAAATTTTAGGTTTGATTCCTTAATTGGTTGTTATTTATTCAAAAAAAAATTCAATTAATAACACATTTGAATTCTTCTTGATTATTACTTGCATTTATTTATTTTGCCCTTTTATCTGTTCATTTTGTTTTCTTCCTAGCCAAGACAATCTAGATTAAATTCGATATAGAACTAAACTCTTCATTCACATTTCATTTTGTATTTAAATTTCTAAACATAAAACCAACAATGGAAACTAGGCCTTAACCTAATGGGTTTTCCATACTAAACAAATAAATGTCGAATTGGGCCCTTTCATCATGTGAACCTATGTGCTGGATGAAGAACATTTTCTCCTATTAACAAATTTATATGTTGACCTTGGTAATCTCAGAAGCTAAGAAGGACCCACACCAAAAGAATCATGGAATAGAGTTTGATGTTTTAGAGTCTAAGCCTACAATAATGGATGGGGAGTGTTGTGTTTTAATGGCAAGGGTGATCCTATAACCATTGGTTTGATCCTAGCTTCTATTTGATATTCTACTTTTAAATTATCTTCTTATTGCTTTCTATGTTGATTACACTTTTCATGATGATGGTTAAATGTTCGCACCAAGCATCATATCATAGCTTTGTCTTGGGTTTTTCAATAAGAATAATTTTAATTTGGATTTTGCCTTTTTAATGCCCTTTAGGCTAGTGCTAAAGGTGCTTTTCCTTGCTGTTGATGTATTTGTAACTTTGGAATGTGTTCACTTATGTATTTCATATATTGTATTTGATTGGTCCCCGATGTTCCTGTCGAAAGAATCATTAATGTAAACAAGTCATGTAAAGTCATAGAGGTTAACCCTCCTTGTTGATCAGGGCTTAAAGTCCCTGCAGTTGTGGGGCACTAGGGTTATTAGACTCTCCTAGAGAAGTCGGCCCTGGTAAGTTATTGTCAAGTTGAAAACTAGTATAAATAGAGAGTGAGTCTCTCTATTTATCACACAGACACTCACACTCAGTTGTAGCACATGACTGTGAGAAAAAAGGAGCTGGAAGAAGAGAAAGAGAGAGAGATCAGCTGTCGGAGATCATCTTTGTATCTTTTGGTTTTATTTTTGGTGCTCATTCTATCTCTGAGGAAGCTGCGGGGTTTTCTCCTTTATGGTTTCCCCGAGGAAAATCTTTGTGTCCATTGTCTCTTGTGATTGATTGTTGTGCTTATTATTCTCTTAAATAAGATCCTAAGATCATATTGCTTAAATGATAAAAATCTAACATGGTATCAGAGCTAACCTGAGAAGAAGACACTATGCAGCTGTGGAAGCTAGGGCTTCTTACTTTTTGGGTCTCTCCACAATCCATCAGCAAAAGGAGGATAAGATGACTCTACATTGAAGGGTGCATCTTTCTGTTGAAGCAGAATCTGATTCTGAGTTTTTTTTCAGTTTTTGACCTACCACTACAGCGGGAAATTAAGGCTTTTCATAGAAGTGGCATTTTTAGTGAGCCCAGCCTAGGATTGATCTCCTCAACAAAATCGAAGTTTAGAGACAAAAATCGGGGTTTTGGGTTGGGTAGAAATCCGTGAAAGTAAAACCTTGAATTGCCCTGGAACCAGAAAACCACCACTGCAGAAGATCAGCTCCATATCCAATTTTCAGCTTCTCAAATTGGTAAGATCTAAATCTTTTGTATTGCTATTTGAGGTTCTCTGTTAAGATGTCTCATCACACCAAGCTTGATGAAAAGCTTGAGGGAGCTGACAACTTTCGAGCCTGGAAGTACAGGATCTCCCTGGTCCTGGAAGAAAATGAGTTGGACTCTTACATCAGTGAGGATTCTCCAGTTCCAAAGGGAGATGAAGCTAAGGCCTTACACAAAAATAGAAGAAGCTCGAATAGTAGCTCAAGATCAAGCTCTCACAGTACACTCCAAGAAAAGTAGAAGGGACAATCACCATCACCAAGGTAAGCATTCTCACCAGAGAGATAACCCTGGAAGATCAAGCAATGATCTATCCAAACTCAAATGCTATACATGTGATGAGATATGACACTTTTCTAGAAGTTGTCCTAAAAATAAGAATGGCTCTCAAAAGAAGAAGAACTACAAAAGAAAACATCATGCTCACACTGCAGAGGATGATGATCCTCCCAGGAAGAGAGTCAAACAAGAAAGTGAAGATTCTTCAAGTGATGAAGAATATGTTCTTATCTTTGTTCTCATGGGAACTGTCACACATGGAAGCAATGATTGGCTTATTGACAGTGGGGCTTCCAAGTACATGAAGGGCTTCAAGGAATCGTTTGTGAAACTATCCGAACATGATTCACCCCACAAAGTAAAACTTGGGGATGGCTACCAATATCCCATAAAAGGTAGTGGTGAATCGTCCTATAAGTTAGACTCTGAAAAGTCTATGAAGATGAAGGATGTTTTGTTTGTACCAGGACTAAAGAAGAATCTTCTCTCTATATCAGCATTGGATGCAAAAGGAATGAGGGTTGCATTTATAGATGGCTAAGTCCTAATGTGCACAAAAGGAAAGACTATAGATGATGCAATTGTAATTGGAGAGCAAGAAGGAGGACTATACAAATTGAAGGGCCAACCAGAACAAGCCTTGGTCCATGACTCGGTAGAGATAAATGAACTTTAGCATAGAAGGCTTGCACATGTGCACTATAGAGCACTACCACTCACATGCAAAGCTGTTGAAGGACTTCCAGAAATGCAGGCAAAACATGAAGGAGTTTGCAAGGGATGTGTGAAAGGAAAGAACACAAAGAAAACATTTCCAAATAGCGAGAGCAAAGCAAAAGGAATCTTGGGAATCATTCACTTCGATGTATGCGATCCGATGTCATCCAGCGCATTAAGCGGGTATGTATACTATGCTTCTTTCATGAATGATTTTTCTAGGACGACATGGATATACTTCATAAAAAGCAAGGTTGAAGTATTCAACAAGTTCAAAGAATTCAAAACCTTGATCGAGAATTAGACAGAAAATAAAATCAAGACCTTTCGATCAGACAATGGCAAAGAATTCACATCAAATGAATTCAAAGAATTATGCAGAGATTCAAGGATTAAGAGGCAGTTGACCACTCCATATAATCCACAACAGAATGGGGTTGCAGAAAGGAATAATAGAAAGTTTATGGAAGCTGCAAGGGCAATGCTTCATGATCAAGATATTCCCATGCAGCTATGGGCAGAAGCTGCTAGAACAATTGTGTATGTACAAAACCGTACTCCACATAGAGTACTTGAGAACAAGACACATGAAGAAGTCTTCTCCGGCAAAAAACCAGAAGTCGGTCATCTCAGAATATTTGGTTGTCCAGTGTACATACACATTCCGAAAGAAAAGAGGACAAAGTTAGATCCTTCATGGAAGAAGGGTATATTTGTGGGATATAGTGAAAGCTCGAAGGCTTACAGAATATACTTCCCAGGATTCAAGAAGATCAACATCGACAGGGACATAACATTTGACGAAGACTCAACTTACAACAAATCCAGAAAGAGACCTGCTGAAGACCCTGAAGAAACAAAAGTACCCAGGATTCAAGATACAACTATGAACGATGCAACTCAAGAAGAAGATCGAGAAATGGAAGAACCCCAGGAACCTGTAGATCCACCCCAAGAGAAAAAACCTCACAAGAGGAAACCTGCATGGGTACAAGATGCTATCCAAGGTGTAGAAAGATATGGGGCTCTAGAAGAAATACACAAAGAGAGGAAAAGAACTAGGTCCTACTCTGGTTATGTAGTCCTATTATGTGACATCATTGATAAAGAACCTTTCAACTATGAGGAAGCGACAGAAAAGAAAAAATGGAAAGATGGTATGATCAAGGAGTACCAGTCGATCATGAAGAATGATATCTAGGATGTTGTCCCAAGACAAGAAGGAAAGTCTGTTGTGACTTACAAGTGGATCTACAAGATCAAGCATGCTGCAGATGGCAACATAGAGAAATATAAAGCAAGATTTGTGGCTCGTGGCTACTCCCAAAAAGAAGGAATAGCTTACGAAGAAACTTTTGCACCTGTAGCCAGATACACTTCCATCAGATCAATACTTGCTCTGGCTGCAGTAATGAAATGGAAGATACACCAGATGAATGTCAAGACTACTTTCTTGAATGGTGTAGTGGAAGAGGAAGTGTATGTGGAGCAGCCACTCAGTTTTGAGACACGTGACAAGGAAACTCATGTGTGTAAATTAAAGAAAGCCCTATACAGTTTGAAACAGGCACCCAAGACATGGTATGACAGAATTGACGACTTCATGACTAGTTTGGGCTTTACCAAGAGTAAAGCGAATTCCAACCTTTACTACAAGGTTGAAGAAGGGAACCTAGTGATACTCCTACTGTATGTAGATGACCTATTTGTAACAGGTGAAGATGGGTTGGTTGCTTACACGAATAGGAAGCTTGCTGGTGAGTTCGAGATGAAGGACTTGGGTATGATGCATTACTTTCTATGCATGGAAGTGTGGCAGAATGCGGATGGAATCTCCCTGGGACAAGGGAAGTATGCAATAGAGATCCTGAAGAGGTTCGAGATGATGGACTACAAGGCCATTTCCACACATATGGCATCGAACCTGAAGCTATTGAGTGATGCTTCATCAGAGTCGGTTGATGCTACGATGTATCGTTAGATGATTGGGTCCTTGATGTACCTGACAAATACAAGACCAAATATTTGCTTTGTTGTGAACACATTGAGTCAGTTCCTGATAGATCCAAGACATGTTCACTTGATTGCTACAAAGCATATTTTGAGGTACCTGAAGGGTACAGTTGCATATGGGCTCAAGTATGAGGCGAATCAAAAGATTAACCTGGAGGATTATGTTGATTCAAATTGGGCAGGGAGTGCCATTGATAGCAAGAGCACTTCGAGGTGCTGCTTCAGTATGGGATCAAGTGTGATCTCTTGGTTTAGCAGGAAGCAATCCTGCGTGGCACTGAGTACAGTGGAAGCAGAGTATGTCGCAGTTTGTTCAGCTAGTTGTGAGGCAGTGTGGCTAAGGAAGCTACTATTTGATTTATTTGATCTCCAGTTGGATGCTTCTTGTATATATTGTGACAACCAAAGTTGTGTGAAGTTGTTGGATAACCCGTTGTTCCATGACAAGTCGAAGCATATCGAGATCAAATATCACTATATCAAGGATATGGTGCAGAGAGGAACAGTGAAGCTCCAGTATGTTGCAACAGACGAACAGATAGCTGATGTGTTGAGCAAGCCATTAGCCAAAGTGAAGTTTGAGTACTTCAAGGAGAAGCTTGGTGTTCTCCAGATCGAGGTTCCCTCCAAAGGGAAGTGATGAGTCTATGAGCCTTTTTGACATGGATGCAGGATTGGTTCCTCCCATGGTCAAATGTAAGTGCAGAGCCCTTCTAACATGAATGTTGGATGTGTTCCTCTCATGGTCAGATGTAAGTACAGAGCCCTTCTGACATGAATGTTGAATGTGTTCCTCTCATAGTCAGATGTAAGTGCATATCCCTTCTGACATGATTGTTGGATGTGTTCCTCTTTTGGTAAGATGTAAGTGTAGAGCGCTTTTGACATGAATGTTGGATGTGTTCCTCTCATGGTCAAATGTAAATGCAGAGCTCTTCTGACATGAATGCTGGTTGTGTTCCTCTCATGGTCAGATGTAAGTGTAGAGCACTTCCGACATAGATGCAGGATTGGTTCCTCCTATGGTTATATGTGAGTGCTGGCCTTTCTAACATGGATGCGGGATGTGTTTCTCCCATGGTCAGATATAAGCGTTGAAAAAGAAGAAGACCTACATGGAGGCTAGGCCTACAACCAACATGAAAAGGGGTTGGCTCTGTAGAATTTCCTATGATGAGTAGAATTGAGAGATAGCACCATTTGATCGAGATAGAGGAAGTAGTGATGATGATGATGATACAGTGATGATCCAGCTTTGATGATGATCCAGTGATGATCTAGCTTTTATGATAATTCAGAGAAGAAGACTTGTGTTGATGAATTGTGTCAAGAGAATACCTTCCTAGTTAAGAGGGAGTGTTGATGTAATTGTAACTTCGGAATGCATTCACTTATGTATTTCATATATTATATTTGATTAGTCCCCGATGTTCCTATCGGGAGAATCATTAATGTAAACAAGGCATGTAAAGTCATAGAGGTTAACCCTCCTTTTTTACCAGGGATTAAAGTCCCCGCAGTGGTGGGGCACTAAGGTTATTAGACTCTCCTAGAGAAGTCGGCACTGGTAAGTTATTGTCAATTCGAAAACTAGTATAAATAGAGAGTGAGCCTATATATTTATCACACAGACACTCACACTCAGTTGTAGCACATGAGTGAGAGAGAGAAGGAGCTGGAACAAGAGAGAGAGAGAGAGAGAGAGATCAGTTGTCGAAGATCATCTTTGTATCTTTGGGTTTTACTTTTGGTGTTCATTCTATCTCTGAGGAAGTTACGAGGTTTTCTCCTTTATGGTTTCCCCGAGAAAAATATTTGTGTCCATTGTCTCTTGTGATTGATTGTTGTGCTTGTTATTCTCTCAGATAAGATCCTAAGATCATATTGCTTAAAAGATAAAAATCTAACACTTGCAACCCACTTTCTTTATGAAAAACACTCATTTACATATTGTGAAATATTAAAAGTTAACTTAAGCACTTTGTACAGAAATAAAATCTATAACCAAGTTTTTTTTCATTAAAGAATACAAACATATGCAATAACCTAGCATGACACCATGAAGTTGAGTATGAAAAAAAATGAATGATCTATATATTTAGCAATATCATGAAGATAAAAAATTATTATAAAATATCAAATTAAAAAAAATACTAAAATAATATAATGCACCTCACAAATTTGTTGATAAAGCATTTAACATACTATCACATATACACGAGAGTCTCTATCTCAAATAATTCTAAGTGAAATCTCCCAAATATTAAAATTAACACTAAAAATGAACATCCATCAATTAATACTTGAGAATGCTTCAACCATGAGTGCAAACTAAGATTGATAGTTGAGTTGTTCCTGCAAGGATATTAGTAAGATTAGTTTGGTTAAAGAAATAACAAAAATTCACTAACAAAAAACATATTTTACCAACTAAAACAATGATATTTTATAAAATTTTAGGCTTTATAAACTTATAACATCAAAACATCTTCCAATTCTCTTGCATTATATACGAAGACAGAATGAGACACATCTTCATGAATTTTTGAAATTAAACTATTCTAAGCAAAGCCTGAAATATAAGATGGGAGGATATAATCTAGTCGTTGACTTGTCGTGTAATTGTACTAATTAATGATGACCAAGGATTTTGATGAACATGAAAAATAAAAGTTAGTTAACTAAGTTTGAGGAAATTTATATGAAACATTATTATTAAAAATAGAACATAATTAGACCATTTATCTTTAAACAAGTTATTTTAACAATATCAAATACTTCTACTATTTTCTAAGAATTTTGGTTGAATGGTAAATATTAAATCAACATCTCATGCTTTATACTTGGCCTTATCAAGATAAAGGGGAATTGTCGTCACATATTACTCCTAAAATATTATCCCACACCAACCTTATGGTTTTGATAAATATAAATAGTGTTGATCTTATTAGGTTAAAGTCTCAAATCATTATAATACTAGCATAGATCCAAATCCTAGGCTCTATCAAGCATCAAGAGGGATCAAAACTTTTCTTAAGTATTGCACTCAATAAGCTATCACCTTTGGTGTATCCTATATATAGCCATTCATATCCGCGCAAAACTTCAATATATGTTTAAAAACATATATATATCCCAACACCCTTACCTCTATTCCACAAGTATTTCTTATTATAAATAATAAAATATATATATATATATATACTTAAATAGTATTTTAATTTATATAAATAAAAAAATTTAATTGCGTCGAGAGGCTCTCGACAGCCCAGTATGGGGGAGATCTTGTAACGTTATGTAACGTTCTAATGTTACGTAACGTTGTAATGTTACGTAAAGTTACATAGATGTTGGCTATAAAAAACAAAACTTTTAATTATCTTCCAAAATAAATGTCAGCCACAAAAACAATCTAATATGGGTGAGATGTTGTAATGTTCCTACCTAACAAAATAATAAAAAATTTAATTATCTGCCATAAAAAATGTCCGTGAGAAAAACAACACAATATAGGGGAGATGTTGTAATGTTTCTACTTAACAAAATAATAAAATAAAATTGATTTATCCGTAAAAAAAATGTTGGTCATGCACATGGTTTTAAAACCATGTGCAAGGCCTCTTAAAAACCCATGGTTTTATTGTACATGGTTTAGGAGGGCCTTACAAATGGTTTTAAAGCCATGTGCAAGGCCTCCTAAACAACCATTGGTTTTGTTGTACATGGTTTAGGAGGTAGTTGCAAATGGTTTTAATACCATGTGCAAGGCCTCATAAACAACCCATGATTTTAGGAGGGCCTTGCACATGGTTTTAAAACTATGTATGGGGGAGATTTTTTAATGTTTTTTCCTAACAAAATAAAAAATATTATATGCAGCCATAAATAGTATTAAATATTAATAATAAAAATATTATTTGTAAACCTTAAATAAAAAAAATGTGTCTTTTGGTCTGAATCACATTAAAGCTGATAGTTTAGTGCAATACTTAAGAAGAGGTCTCCACCTCCAAAGATTTGATCCCTCTCGGTGCTTGATAGAGCCTGAGATTTGGATTTATGCTGGTTAAATTTAAATTTAAATAAAAATATAAATATAAATTTAAATTAAATTTATTCCCTACCATAATCTACACCAAGCAAAAACAATTATGTTATGGAATAAATTAAAATTAAAGAATTTTATTTATTCCATAACATAATCCTACATAAAAATCTAGGCTGGATTAAATTTTAAAATTTATTATGGAATATCTTACAATTGTTTTTCCAAAATATTTTATTTTTTAAACAATTGTGCTTCAGCTTTTAACATTTTTTATCTGAAAAGTGATGCATCATATATAGATTGTAATTATTGTTGGGTTTGAAATTATGGCCGGTCATCGAAATTCTCCCATCCTAATCTATTAAAATCACTCTTCATCACCAAATACTAAACAAAACACTGATTGCCAAATCCAATTCGCAGGAGAGGATGAATGATTACCAATAAATCAGCATGCATCTAAGTATAAACCAATATTAAATTAAAAAATAACAATAGTACTGTACAGGAAAGGATTAAATAGACAAGTTGATGAGATGGATATCATAAACCAGTGAAGTCGTAGAAAAACATACAATAATCAACAACGAAACAAACATGACCAAGCGTCAATAATAAACTAGTTTGCACCAAAAACTCATAGAATGGTAAGATATTGTTATCACCTTTCATCTAAATGCCAGGAGAATCGGTAGTGTGTAGTGTGAGTTCACCGAACTTTTGCACAATCTCTCACCCGTACAAACCTTTCTTTAAATCCAACAAATTGGATACCAAACCACGCTAAGGTTAGCGAACAACCCGAAAGCCCAAAAAGGAGAAAGTACCACCACATATGTAATTACATGTTAAAAGTTGAAACCACACTACTTCATAGATCAGAGATTGCAAAACAACAAATTTCAGTACAATGGGCGAAGAATACGGCTGAAACGTTAGTAGCTACAGATAGATCTATATTGCGCCTAAGACAGGAGAGTGAAAGTAACGCAGAGCTTGGGTGAAACGTGTTCATATTTCCACATGGATTATTGGTGATGGCTGCACACCAAATCTAAAACCCAAAACCTAACGCGCGCCAAAGAGAAAAACTTGCATGTGGAGTTCTGGGTGCAAAGGCATCTGGGAATTCTTTGTTTGGAGTTTCCTATTTAACCCTATTTAATTGAGGTATTTGGGATTTCGTATCTACGAGTATCAATTGAGTTATTTAACTGAGGCATGTTTTAAATGCTTGGTCTGGTGGAAAAACACTCAGCCATAAAACTTGTATGGTTTTGCAATTAAAAATGGGAAAACGTTTTGCAATTAATCCTAAAGTCTTAATGGAGAATGGCTAGGAGATTACTGGTTTAGATTTCATCTTCCTTGGTTTCTTTTTCTTTGCTGGCAAATTCTAGATTTTATTAATTTTTTTTGGTGTTTATATAGCCATTGAA
Source organism: Pseudotsuga menziesii (assembly GCA_001517045.1). NCBI lineage: Eukaryota > Viridiplantae > Streptophyta > Pinopsida > Pinales > Pinaceae > Pseudotsuga > Pseudotsuga menziesii. The sequence continues at coordinate 481,114 of LPNX010645960.1, read as the reverse complement.
TGAAAATACAAGTATTTTTAAGTGATTAATAACCGACATAATATTTTTTATTTTTTAATTTTTTTTATGTTACAATATCTCCATAATTAGACAAACGTCACAAGATCTCCATCATACAAGATTAGACAAACATTACAAGATCTCCGTCATACAAGATTAGACAAATGTCCGTCATACAAGGTTAGACAAAATTTACAAGATCTCCGTCATACAAGAACGTTACAAGATCTCCACCAACGTTACAACATCTCCCTAATACTCGGTAATATTGTTTTTGGCCGACATAATATGGACAAACATTACATCCACAAACGTTACAAGATCTCCCTCATACTGGGCTATAGAGCGTCTCTCGACGCAACAATTAAAAAAATCACTGAACCAAAAATACACACCAATAGTTTTAATAAATATAAATGGTGTCGATCGGATTATATTAAAGTCTTAAATCATTATAATATTAAAATTAAAGAATAATAATGGCATTAAACCAAAAATACACACCAACCTTATGGTTTTGGCAAATATAAATGGTGCTCATTTTATTATATTAAAGTCTCGTTATAATATTAAAGAATAATAATACTATTGAACCAAAAATACATATGTACTCGCAATTTTGATTTGGAATGCAAATTATCCAATAAGAACTTGGTCAATGCCTTGAGAAAAAGTGACCCACCTTTTAAGTGTCGTAATATTTTTTTTTTGACATTGGTTGGGAAAGGGTATTTACCCAAAATTCATGTATTCTTTGAAGTTCTATTTTGCAATTGAAAAAAAAATTACAATTTATTCCATTAAGATGAACCATATTTGAACATAGAGGTCGTATTAGATATAGATAGCGGTCAAATTGTTAAAGGAGTAAAGGGGAACAATTATGAAAATATGAAGTCCATAACGTACTACATGAAGTAGGTGAAAAAAAAGAAATAGAAGGGATTGAAATGATGACCATGGATAGGAAATGGTGGGGATTGAAATCATGATGATCTTGGATAAAAAAAGAAATAAGAAGTTAAAGATACATTAAAACTATAAAAAAGAAATGAAAAAGAAATTATGACCATGGATAGGAAATGGTGGGGATTGAAATCATGACGATCTTGGATAAAAAATCAAATAAGAAGTTAAAGATACATTAAAATTCTAAACTATAATAGTGTTGCAAATAATGTATATTAAGTTTCTAGTTTAAAGTTTCAAAGTTCCAATAAAAGGGGAAAATTTAAGGAGTGGTAATAAAAGTAACATTGTTTAGCTTGCATCTCCGCAGGATGGATTAATCTTAAAATTCATAGCGTATCCAAAGGTGGAACCCATTTAGCAAGACCAAGGGGATTTTCAAACACTATGAAGAATGCACCTTCATAACTAGAATAGTCTACAACTTGCTAGATGCCAAGATAACAATGAGGGTGAACTTGTAGCCATTATCGTAGTCATTACCTATAGAATGATGTGGTAATCAATTAGAGAATAATTATGGAAGGTGACCCTAAGCTTATGAGTGATTTCCTTAATGGGAAAACGAAAAACTCATCATGTAAGATTGAAACTTATAACTATTGGACCAAACAAGTGATTAAGAACTTTGAAAAAATACAATTTATTCATGTGAGAAAGAAGGCCAATTTAAGTATTCATGTGATTAAAGCTTCCTTTAAACTCTAGTAATAATAAATTGTACAATACTTTAATACAAACGGGCGGGTTGATAGATCAAGATCCAATAGGCATAGCAAAACACTACTCTATGGACTAGGTAATACCCAAAACCTGGTTGCCACATAAGCTACAATATTCTAATCAAGTGCATAATAACAAAAATTCAACATACTACACATGACAAGAAAACAATAAAAAACCTAAGCCAACATTTGAAGATTAAGGACCATATTGCTTGCCTTTCTTACCATTCCTCTTCTTGATGTCTATCCCAACCCCATCTACCTTTACTAGCAAAAGCGACATTGATGACCATCAATTGTTCACCATTCTCTTCTAGAGTTAAGGAACTAGTATCCTCATCTTGAACCAAGGAGTAAGAGTCATGCAGGATACTTTTTAAGGATTCTAATATCATACTTGAGTATAATATTTTAGACAATTATTTTAGATTAAAAAAACATGTTTATAAATAGGTAGATGAATATTAAATATGAAACATACAATTTACTACTGAAACTTGTAAATTTTGACAAATATTATAATAATAAAACATATTTTATGTAAATATAAGCGATATTAGAGACTAAAAATGACCAAACAACAAATTTATTTTTTGGAAAAAAACCCAAAAAATAGCCAATTAATGAAATTTCACCCCTAAAAATTACCCTAGAGTCATGCCTTTCTTCCCAATTCTACTGAAGGGACTCTTCACCACCATGGTCAATGAAGCATGCCCTAAGACCATAAGAAGTGTCACATTTCATGGGTGGAAGAGGTTGTTGGAGTGAGATTTGTTGATTTTTTAGCAGCATCGAGAGCCATTCTATAGGAGAATGGAGCCACCTGGCTAGTTACCAAGAATTATTGAATCTTAGCCTATGGCTGAGAACCATTCTTTGGGAGAATGGAGGCACCTGGTCAGTTACCAGGAATTTGATTCCACTCTTGAACTGAAGCTCAGACTGGGGCTGAGAGCCACTCTTTGGGAGAATGGAGCCACTTGGTCAATTACCAGGAATTTGTTTCTAGTCTTGGACTGAAGCTCATCCTGGGGCTGAGAGTCATTCTCTGGGAGAACGGTGGTACTTGGTCAGTGGGCTATGGGACCTTCTTAAGGGACTGGGAAACCCTTGTTGAAGTTCTAGCACATGATCTTAGTGTCAGCAAGGACAACAAGAATAATCTTCCTTATTTATGATGATGCACTTTGAGTTGGCACGTGTGGACCATAGAGACCAAGTGCGGGGTCTAAGGTGACTTGTTTAAGGAGATATGGCTATGGAACCCCAGTGAAAGACCAAGAGCCCACCAATGAAGGACCAAGATCCTGCTAATAAAGACCACAAAAGATCAAAAGACCAAAACATTAAAAAACCACAAAAGACCAAAAGGTCAAAATACCCTAAGGCGGTTTCCTTAACGTATGGATTTGTTAACCCCTATCTCACTCAATGCTAAATTATAAATAGAGAACACTTTCATTTGAACAAACACATTACACATGATCTTCATCTTTGATCCAACCAGGAAAGTTTGTGGGGTTTGTGCTGATATGTTTTCAGTCTCTTCTACAGCGAAAGTTTGTGGGGTTTGTGCTGATATGTTTTCAGTCTCTTCCACAGCAAAGGTCCAGTTCATCCTTGAAGGCAGTTGTAGGGGTATTTTGCTTCGGGTGTGAGTTCTGTTCAACTTGAGGAGGCCATCCGAACCCTATCAAAGTTTTTTTTTTTCTGTCATCTGAACCCTAACAAGAGTATGTTAGGGCCTTTCCAGTCTCATGAAACCCTTGTTAGGGAACTCCCCTAGCACCTAACTCTATCGACAACACTTGCAAGGACTGTCACTAGCCTAGAGAAGCCCTAAAGGATTGAGATAAGGCTGTGACCAGCCTAAAGAAGTCCCAAAGGAACGATATAGGGTTGTGGCTGAATAGGTTTATTCAGTTAAGGACAACATCAGATAATCGATAGTATCCTCAGACAGTCAACGACAACATTTTACAGTCAAGGGAAGCCTCAGAGTTATCGCTTTTTGTCAACGGGTACAACATATCAAAAATGGAAATGGTGAGTGTTTGATGACACCGGTCATCTTACTAAGAGTTTCATCTGCAGGCAACCTTCTTCTCTTAGTATGTGTGCCCTAAGGGAAACTTAATCTCTGATGTAAAAGTCTGCTTTATATCTGCTCATGTAAAAATCCCAGTGATCTCATATTAAGGAAGATTAATCTTGCTGCGGTTTTAATCCTTTTAAAGTTTCCCCAGGATAATTTTTTTATGTTTCTGTGGTTGATTGGTTCTTCTTTACTGCTAGTACATTAGCGTTTATCTACGTTGGTACATTACATTATCTACAACTAGTATATTACATGTCTACTGCTGATATATCATGATAAGGGTCTGCTAGAACTTTTAAAAGTGACTGTTGCTGCTAGCAAATCATATCTTTGCAGTTAAAATTTTAAATGGTATCAGAGTTGAGACGTGAAGAGCACAGTCTTTTAGCAGGTTATTGTTTCCTACATGAATCTTGGTACATCACTGAACCTTGCAGACTTGTGTTAGCAGACAGAGAAGATGACTACAGTCTCCTTCATACCAGAGGACAAGCTTGAAGGAGCCTCAAACTTCAATTCTTGGAAAGCCAGAATCTTGGTCACTCTAGAAGAAAATGATCTTGGTGAGTTAGTCATCAATGTTGTAGAAGAACCTACAACAAATACAGGGAGGACACCATTCAAGAGAAAGCAATCTTAGGCAAGAATAATCATCTACGATTCAGTTAAAGACACCCTGATGCCTGTCATCACCCCATTGAAGACTGCCAAAGAATGCTTTGATACCTTAACAAATATATATGAGAAGAAAGATCTCAGTCAGAAGAGGGTTATGAAGAATAAGCTTTGTACTTTGAAGATGGAAAAAGATGAAAATGTGGCTTCATTCTTCACAACTATCCCTCAAGTAAGGGATAAACTCTTGGTTATCAGTGTTACAGTAGATGATGAGTATCTTGTTTAAGTTGTTGTTGATGGTCTTGGTTATCAGTGTTTTATCAGTGTTACAGTAGATGATGAGTATCTTGTTTAAGTTGTTGTTGATGGTCTTGGTTATCAGTGTTACAGTAGATGATGAGTATCTTGTTTAAGTTGTCGTTGATGGTCTCCCTAGTTCTTGGGAAAATTTTCTATCTGTTATAAATGGCCATGAAGTCCATCCAAATTTTGAAAGACTATGGCATGATTGCTTACAAGAGGAAGGAAGAATGCAAAGTAGAAATGGTGGCTCCAAGGAAGAGAATCTTGCCCTTGCTACCAAGACAAAGAAAAGAAATAAATTATTTCATCAAAAGGTAAGAAGTCTCAAGGTAAGCACATTGATTTATCAAATATTAAATGTTTCAATTGTCACAAGATGGGACATTATGCTAGAAAATGTAGAAAGGAAAAGAGAAAGTTAAAGGAAAATTCCAAGCATCTGTTGTAGAAGAAGAAAAACAGCAGGTCTTGTGAAGATCAAGAACCAAGAAGAGAGTACTATTTGGTTTCAACTCTCTCAGCATCCATTAACAATGGTACTAAGTCCTTGTTGGTGGACAGTGGAGCTTCCAGACATATGACATGGTTTCGTGAAGCTCTTACAAACTTCAGAAATAAGAAGTTTACTACTTAGGTGGAACTTGGAGATGATCCACTATGCAATTGAAGGAATCAGCTCAACATATTTTCTCTTGACTCATGAACAACCTTGCATATCGAAGAGATATTATATGTTCCTGGCTTAAAGAAAAATCTCCTCTCAGATGCAAGTTTAGAAGATAAAGGTTACAGAGTAATATTCATGGATAGGAAGGCTCTCCTATGGCCAAAGGATGAAGAATTGAGTTTAGCTATGATGATTGGAGTTCGAGAGGGGGCCCTCTACAAAGCATTCGACATTCCATTCAGGCATTGGTCCACGACACAATAAATCCATGCGAGTTATGGAATTGAATGTTTGGAAACCTTCATTACAAGGCTCTTCCCGGTCTACAAAAGACGGTAACAGGTATGCCTGAGTTTTCTTATGAGCATGATGGTATTTGTAAAGGTTGTGATATTGGCATGAATGCCAAGAAATACTTTCCTAACAGTAGCAACAAATCTAAAACGATTTTGGATGTAATTCATTCAGATATATGTGGACCTATGACTTCACCTTCTATGAGTGGTTGTTTATATTATATGATTTTAATAGATGATTGCTCCCGCAAATCTTGGATCTATTTTCTAAAGACTAAGAATGAAGTTTTTGATAAATTTAAAGAATTAAAGGCACTGGTTGAAAATCAGATAGGTAGGCACATTCATATCTTGAAGTCAGATAATGGGGGTGATTTTAAATCTCACCAGCTGGATGATTTTTGTCAAGAAGTAGGGATTAAGAGGGAGATGATTGTGCCTTACAACCCCCAACAAAATGGGGATGCGGAAAGAAAGAACAAGACAATATGTGAAGCTTCCAAAACCATGTTATGTGAATTGGATCTTCCTCTATCTCTGTGGGTTGAGGCTGCCAGTATTGTTGTTTACATTCAGAAAATAATCCCTCATGCTATTTTGGGGTAAAGGACTTCAGAGGAAGTATTTACAGGTAAAAAACTAGCAGCTGATCACATGAGTATTTTTAGTACTCCAGTCTATATCCATGTGTCAAAAGAAAAGAGAACAAAATTGAATCCTTCTGGAAAGAAAGGTGCATTCGTTGGTTACAGTGAAAGCTCAAAAGCTTATCATATCTATGTTCCCGATCAGAGATACATTGAAGTCAGTAGAGATGTGATATTTCATGAAGAAGGTGTTTTCCGTCGATCTAAAGAACTTCCAAATGATTCAGAATCTCCTACTTCCGATGTTCTAGATTCTCCTCATTCAGATGATTAGAGGGAGGAGGATAATGAGGCTTCAATTCCAAATGTTGCAATTATTAGAATTTGAATGCCTTTTAGTTCTTCAAGCATATAGTTCTAATAATATTTGTAGTAAAAGGAGTATGAAGATACAAATTGAACAAAACAAACTGCACAGGAAACGGATAAGTATTGCTCAGGAATTTACAGCATCATTCACAATAATTAAATCTGGTGTTACAATAGTTTACATAGGAAAAGAATTCGAATGCATTATGTAGCAATTCGAATCTATCCACTGGATCTAACTAACCATCTAACTCGTGGTGTCTTAATCAATATCGGAGTCCAACAGATCAACTCCTAGATGTCCAACCAACTCAATCAATTAGTAATAACTAGTTAACTTAGTGCAACTGAGTGTGGTAGGTGGGCAAAGGCGCCTACTCCACATGCAGCCATGCATAGCTAGCGCTAGATAACTGATTGTGAACTAACTGAAAGTAACTGGGGGCTAACTAAGACTAACTAGTAATAACACCAACTAACTGATGTAGGTTGGTGTCGAGACTCCTAGTGGCTCCTAAAATGTAGGGATTGGTCTAGGAGGCACCCAAACTGATGCATACACATGCAGTAAGTGGCAGTTAACCTCTAGCAGTGTTCCCCACACTCTAGTGACTGGTACATGTGGCCCCATTAGGTCAAGTGGACCCAATTGTACTAGTGGACCCAAATAATTAATTAAGGTTCCTAAGTTAGGCTAAATTAATCTAATAGAAATTTGACCAAGGGAGGATTAATAATCCTAACAGCTATAGAACCAGAGAATCCTACTAAAGAATTGGTTGTGGCTCCTCCTTCCAAAAAAAGACCTGCTTGGTTTTGTGAAACTCTATAAGAAGTAGAAAAACACAAAGCTCCTTCAAGAGTTTTTTAGAGAAATCAAGAAGCCTCAGAACTACTCTAATCTTATAACTCAGTTGGGCCACATCAGTGATACAGAACCTTTCACTTATGAGAAAGTATCCAGTAAGCAGGTATGGAAAGATGCAATGACATAAGATTACAATTCCATTATGAAAAATGATGTATAGGAAGTGGTCCCAAGACCAAAAGGGAATCCTGTAGTGACTTCTAAGTGGATTTACAAAATCAAACATGTTGATGGAAGTATTGAAAAAATATAAAGCAATGTTTGTGGCTCGTGGTTTCTCTCATAAGGAAGGCATAGATTATGATAAAACCTTTGCTCCAGTTTCCAAATACACCACCATCAGAATAGTTATCTCCATCGCTGCAGTTTTGGGATGGAAACTTCACCAGATGGACATGAAGACAACTTTCCTCAATGGAAAGGTTGAAGAAGAAGCCTATATAGAGAAACCAAAAGGTTTTGTAATACACGGGAAGGAATCCCATGTCTGCAAGCTGAAGAAATCCTTGTATGGGATTAAACAGGCTCCAAGAATCTAGTATGCAAGAATTGACAGTTACCTTCATAGCTTGGGTTTCTCCAAGAGTGTTGCTGACTCCAACCTATATTTCAAGGTTGTTCAGAACCATCCCTTGATCTTGGTCTTATATGTTGATAACTTGTTCCTTACTAGAGAGGAACACCTGATAGCTTAGTGTGAGAGGGAGCTCACTTCAGAATTTGAGATGAAGAATCTAGGTCTTATGCACTATTTTCTTGGCCTAGAGTTTTGGCAAAAGCCAGATGAGATCTTCCTTTCACAAAGAAATTATGTATTTGATATATTACAAAGGTTTGGGATGCAAGACTGCAATCCCATGAGCGCACATATGACATCAAACTTGAAGAATCTACATGAGTCAGCTTCTTGTTCAAAGTCAGTGGATCTTACCTTGTATCATCAGCTTATTGGATCATCGATGTACTTGGTACATAATAAACCATATATATGTTATGCAAGGAGTGCACTCAGTCTGTTTATGTCTGAGACTAACTACATACATTGGATAGCTGCTAAACATGTGCTTAGATATTTGCGAGGCACTACTGCTTATGGGATCATATACACTTCCAGCAGTGGAGTGATGTTACTTGGTTATGCTGACTCCGATTCGGTAGGCATTGCAGTGGATCGGAAAATCACACCCAGATATTTCTCAAGTATGGGATCAACCATGATCTCTTGGTCCAATAGGAAACAAGGTTCCATAGCTCAGAGCACAACAGAAGTTGAATATATTACTGTCGGTGATGACTACAAAGAAGCAGTGTGGCTTAGGAAGCTACTTTCTTATTTGTTCAGTGGAAAGCTTGAGCTAACTATTATCCATTGTGATAACCAAAGTTGCATGAATCTTTCAGAGATTCCAATGTTTCATGACAGATCGAAACACATTGAGATGAAGTATCACTTCATCAAAGATATGGTCCAAAGAGGTGCCATGAGACTTCAGTATATTCGTACAAATGAGAAAATTGTAGATGTGTCAACCAAACCTCTATCATTGACGAAGTTTGTAGACTTCCAAGACAAGCTTGGTATTGTAGAGAATGTCTCTCTCACTGAGAGGGAGTGTTAATTTTTTAGTAGCATCGAGAGCCATTCTCTGGGAGAATTGAGGCACCTGGTCAGTTACCAAGAATTTAATTCTAGTCTTGGATTGAATCTCAGATATTCTCTGGGAGAATGGAGGAACCTAGTCAGTTACCATAATTTGATTCTAGTCTTGGACTAAAGCCCAGCCTGGGGCTAAGAGCCATTATCTAGGAGAATGGAGGCACCTGGTCAGTTACCAGTAATTTTCTTCCAGTATTGGATTGTATCTCAGCCTAGGGCTGAGAGCCATTCTCTCGGAGAATGGTGATACTTGTTCAATGGGCTATGCTACCTTCTTAAGGGACCAACCACCCCTTGTTGATGTACCTAACACACGATCTTGGTGTCAACAAGGAGAACAAGAATAATCTTCCTTATTTGTGATGATGCGCTTTGAGTTGGCACGTTTGGACCATAGAGACCAAGAAAAGGGTATGCCGCGTGACTTGTTTAAGGAGCTATGGTACCTTCTTAAGGGACCGATCACCCCTTGTTGATGTACCTAACACACGATCTTGGTGTCAACAAGGAGAACAAGAATAATCTTCCTTATTTGTGATGATGCACTTTGAGTTGGCACGTTTGGACCATAGAGACCAAGAGAAGGGTATGCCGCGTGACTTGTTTAAGGAGCTATGGTTATGGAACCCCATGGAAGGACCAATATCCCACTAATAAAGATCACAAAATATCAAAAGACCAAAAGATTAAAAGATCAAAAGGTCAAAAGACCCTAAGATGGTTTCCTTAACTTATGGATTTGTTAATCCCTATCTCACTCATGATGAATTATAAATAGAGAACACTTTCATTTGAACAAACACACTACACATGATCTTCATCTTTGATCCAACAAGGAAAGTTTGTGGGGTTTGTGCTGATATTTTTTCTCTCTTCCACATCGAAGGTCTAGTTCATCCTTGAAGGCAGTCGTAGGGGTCTTTTTCTTTGGGTGTGAGGTATGTTCAACTTGATGTGGCGATTTGAACCATACCAAAGTTTTTTTTGCCATCTGAACCCTAACAACAGTCTGTTAGGGCCTTTCTAGTCTCAAGAAATCCTTGTTAGGGCACTCCCCTGGCACCTAACTCTACCGAAAGCCTTTGCAAGGACTGCAGCTAGCCTAAAGAATCCCTAAAGGACTAAGATAGGGTTGTGGACAGCCTTGAACAGGTTTATTCGATCAACGACAGCCTCAGAAAGTTAGTAGAAACCTCAGGCAGTCAAGGGCAGCCTCAAAGTTATCTCTTTCAGTCAACAAGTATAGTAGATCATAAATGGCAATGGTGAGGGTTTGATGACAGTGGTCATCTTGCTCAGAGTTTAATCTGCATGAAACCTTCTTCTCTTGGTATGCGTTCCCTAAGGGAAACTTAATCTCTGATGTAAAAGTTTGCTCTATATCTGCTCATATAAAAATATCACTCATCTCATATTAAGGAAGATTATTCTTATTGGGGTTTTATTCATTTTAAAGGTTTCCCTAGGGTAAAATTTTTGTCTTTGTGGTTGATTATTTCTTCTTTACTACTGGTACATTACTTTATCTATTGTTGGTACATTACATTATCTATAGATGATATATTACATATCTACTGCTGATATATTATGACAAGGGTCTGCTAGAATTTTTAAAAGTGTCTTTTATTACTATCAAATCATATCTATGTTAAAAAATTAACAATATTAGGGAAATTGGACATGCAATGTTTCAAAATTTGGCGACATCGCAACCTTAACCCATTTAATATGGTCCTTACACCATCATAGATCTCAATTGGTCCTAATGCCTTCAAGTTGGACCTTCTTCTGGCCTTGAACTTGGTATCCATGATATGGTGAATATTATCCAATTGAATTTGTATGACTCACTTCTCTTCGAGGAATCAATTACAGTCACACAAATGGGGGCCATAATTCCATATTTCATCCTCCTTCTTAAAGGTGATTATTGATACTTGCATCAAGTCCACTAGGCATCATTATATCACTACATACTTGGTGTGTTGTAAAGGCACTACCATTTAAGCAAATCGGTTGTCCTAGTAGGAATTTGAACAACACATTCCCCATCGCTAGTAGAAATCAAAGATGATTTCCTCTTTAAGCTAGAGGGAATTGATGGGACTTAGTATGTTGAACATGTGTAAAAATGTATTATAGTTGTACTTTAGTACACCTTTGTCCTTTAACTATTTTTTTCTTTTGTACTTTTGGGTGACTTGATCCAAAATAACCACTCATCTATGTCAAACTTGATCTCTCTTGCCATTTTGTACTCTTACATATAGATAATACAAATGAGTGTACAACTTACGTAGAGTTGTGAAAATCCTCTAATCATATTTGCTCTCTCTTGTCTCTTGTGTGAATGTTTTTTACAATGTTGTACATAGGAGCATATCACAAAATCAAGGGAATTCAAAGTGGAAGGGAGGAATCTCAAGAAATAGATCCAAGTAACCACAAATATGGAAAATGCAATCCTTGAGATAGTCCTAGAGGTCTTAAAAATACAAACCAAGGGGACATAGGTAAAATGCAACAACCAAATTCTTTTCTACGTGAGGACCAAGCACTATATGTACAACATCATTGCAATGAATAAAATGAATCAAGCTTGAATTTTGTTGTTACACATAATGCTCTTTAAAAGTAGAAATTTTATGTTTTATGCTCATTTGCAAGAACTTTAATTTACAAGGTATTATGGAGCATGATGTACATGTTAAACACGTTCCAATCAACACTATAGTTTTTTCCAAGAAAAATGTTTGGAACATCTTGTTTAACCAAAAAGCGCTTTAGTGAGAGTGAAATTGTTGGTATGTTGCCAATCCTAATCAACTCATGAGAGAAAAGCATGGCACAAGTGAGACTTGAACCTAGGTGAGGAGGATAACAACTTCTCCTCTTAACTACCCAAGATAAACCCAATTGACAACAATCCAATGAGCATTGGACTCCATGAACAATAGTTGACACTTACAATAAAATGCAGCCTTTTATAATCAATGTCACAAATATAAGCAAATGCTTCGATATGATAAAGAGTGTTTTAATGAATCATATCAACCCTACAATTTCTCACTGAATGCGAATCAGCTTAGTATGGTATGAACTAAGAAGGAAATTAATCCTCCAACATTAATTACAACAAAACATAGAGAACAATAAAAGCATGTGTTTGAGTACAAAGATATAATGAGATTGTAACATCCCCGACCCTCCGACCGGCGAAGAGGATGCTACCATACCACTAACTATCCGAGCAACTAGCCCCATGAACATGGATATACATAAAACCTAAAATGCTTTGAAGTAAAACATGCAAAGATGCATAATTATTCAGCATACAGCGGAAGCAAAAACATGCATTCAAGCATTCACCATGTTCATTGTAATTCATTAAATAGTAAATGCAATTGCAGAGATGATATAGTCAAGACTACTTATCTTATGAAGAATTTGTCCTGCAACCAGCTACGTTGCTGCAACGTTCCACCCAACCATAGGCCAATGTGCTCCTTAATCTCTCAGCAACACTGCCACCCTCGAGCTGGGCATGATTCCCCAAGGAATAAGGAACTAAGCAGGCTCACACATAGCCAAAGATACACAAATCAGCCAAGCCAACACAGTTGGGTCTATCAGGCCATTAGGGAGCTAGGAAAAGCTGAATGCTAAGATGGTGATGGTGGGCTCACTAAAGAGCTAAGGACACCTACACCAGAACTAGCCTGACTTCTAGGACACCCACACACACCCAACACAAGGAATCAGTCCCTTCTCTGCTACACAGTCCCTCAGGCCCTCACTTCCCTTCCAGTGCTATTCAAGGGTTATGGAGAAAAAAGCGAGCCCTCTAGCTCTGTCTATGAGGCTCCCAAACACACCAGGTTTGTCAAGCATACCAAGCCTTCATTCCCACTCTGATACAGTCCAAAGACCAACCACTGCATACACACAGCAAAACAAGCAATTCACAGCTCTAGGGAAGAAAATCAAACACCACAGAACAAACCGAGGTGACAATTTGGGTAATACGCAGCCCTGACTGGGAAATTTGATTCCTGAGTCGTTCTTGGCCCTATCGTGGCCAAAACGACTCAGCAAGAACCCACAGCAACCCAAAAACGAAAATGAATCCACAACAAACCAAAATTGTGGGGAAATCAACAACGATTTCTCGACTGCGTGAGGAAGGAAAAACAACCCACGTGGAGGTGAATTCACACGGTCAGACCCACAACGAAGAGAAAATACACAACAAAATCCCCCAACCATGAAATTCACACACACAGCAAAATCGTGCACGTGAGGCCACTCTCCCAGCTCTCTGCGTAAGTAAAATGCCAAAACCTGAGCGTGAGGAGAAGAACCCCCGTCTCTGCGTGAGAATAGGCAAAAATGGAAGAATGCCCACATGAGGATGAATGAGTCTGCTGGTGGAATGTGTGTGTGGGCAAGGACTGACAGTCCTGCCACACACCACTACCCAACAATAACTGCCCAACTAACATCAGAGGCTTTTAATTTGGTAGTTGGATGAGACAAGGAAAGGTGAGTAAGTCAAAAGGGTGGGTGACAACTAAATGGGTTTAACAACTGACACTTGGCTTTTCCCCATTGGCCCCAAGGGTTAAATAATTTCACTCCCTATCCTTAAGAAAATCATGCCCTTTTCATCATGGTTGCATGGACATAGCTGGTTGGGGTTTATTTTAATTTAAATGCATATTTACATGATGCCAGAATTAATATGTGCCGAATAGCACGATATACCATCGGATACGACTTTAATCGCCAAAACATAAAACAACCAAATCGATAGTGGGGCTTTTTCCTTTATCTCCATACCACGATTAATTACAATATATACATCATATACATTTTAATGCAAACGGGGTCAAAACTGTGTTACATTCCCCTCCCCCTTCAATAGCACTGTCCTCAGTGCTTTACAAAATTGAACAAAATGCTACACTGGTATCACCTCAGTGTTCCGCAAAAATGAACAAAAATGGATGTGTCAATTGCATGGCATTCTCCAGCGCCCACGTAGCCTCTTCAGGACCATAGTGCTCCCATTACACCTTAACCTGTCCTATGGCTCGGTTCCGGAGCATTGTGACCTTCCTATCGAGGAAGCGCATTGGCTCGATTTGGAACTCTCCATCGGGTTCCACCTAAATCACATCCCAATTTATCACATGGTTAGGATCATGTACATATTTCTTAAGAAAGGAAACATGAAAAACATTATGAGCTCTAGTGCTAGCAGGCAATGCAAATCTATATGCAACTGGCCCTATTCTTTCAAGCACTTCAAACGGCCCACAATATCTTGGTGACAGCTTGGCACAACTTCCAAGCTTCAAGGAACTCTTCTTTGCCCTCACTCTGAGGTAAACATGATCCCCAACATTGAACTCCCTATTCACCGTATGCTTATCTGCATAAATTTTCTGTCTGTCCTGTGCTGCTTTCAGATTCTGCCTGATCTTTACAACCTCTTGCTCCATCTCCTTGAGCAATTCTGGACCAAGCACAACCCTGTTCACTCAGGATTATCCCAAGTCACTGGTGTCCTACACCTTCTACCATATAAAACTTTATACGGACTCATCCCCAAGGATGCTTGCTGTCCATTGTTATAAGCAAGCTCTACCAAGTGTAAGTAATCTTCCCACTTGGTTGGTTTATCCATCACGTACATGTGAAGCATATCTTCAAGCACTTGATTAACTCTCTCTGTTTGTCAATCTGTCTGAGGATGGTATGCAATGCTGAAGTTTAGCTTCGTACCCAAATCTGTAAACAACCCCTTCCAAAAATTGGAAGTGAACTTGACATCTCTGTCGGAGACTATTGCCTTAGGCAATCCATGCAATTTGAAAATCTCCTTCATGAAGATCTTTGCAATATCATCAATCTTATGCGTAGACTTAACCAGTATAAAATGTGCTTCCTTTGTCAACTTGTCCACCACAACCATGATGGAATCATGTTGTCTCCAAGTCATCGGCAATCCTGTAATAAAATCCATGGAAATAACTTCCCATTTCCATTCTGGAACCGGCAAAGGCTGTAACAAACCTGCGGGATGTTGATGCTCAACCTTTACCTGTTGACATTTCATGCACCTTGAAATATATTCAGCCATGTCCTTTTTCATTCCTGGTCGAAAGTATTGTTTTCTGGCGGTAGCAATTGTCTTCTGGTATCCTGGGTGACCAGAATACGGAACTTGATGGATTTCATCCATAACAACTCTCCTCAACTCTGCTACATTTGGAATATAAATGTTGTCTTTATACGTAAGGAGTCCATCTTCTTCCAATTTATATCCCTCATACCTCTTCTCAAGACTTTGTTGCTGCAATTTGTCTTTTACCTGCTCATACAATTCATCTCCAGCAGTATGATTAACAATCTGCTGTCTCAAATCTGATTGGAAAATACTAAGAGATGCCACATGCATTTCTTGCACCTTCCTGTTGAGCGCATCAGCTACCTTATTCTCTTTTCCTTTTATGTGCTTGATTTCAAAATCAAACTCACATAAAAACTCCAGCCATCTCGCTTGCCTAGCATTCAGACTAGGCTGATCAAATAGATACTTCAGACCACAATGGTTTGTCCTTAGTTCAAATCTTCAACCCATCAAGTAATGCCTCCACATCTTGAGAGCATGTACTATGGCTACAAGCTCTAGATCATGAGTGGCATAGTTTTTCTCATGTTCCTTCAACTTTCTTGATTCATAACATATCACGTGGTTATCTTGCATAAAGACTCCTCCAAGCCCTTGTCCGCATTCATCGGTACACACCACAAAATCTTTCTCTGAGCCTGCAACCTTCAATACTGCTGCACTAGTGAGAAATTTCTTCCACTGTTGGAAGCTTTCTTCACACCTCGATGTCCATTCAAACTTTATCCCCTTCTTTTGCAAAGAAGTGATGACATGTGCAACTTTGGAGAATCCTTCAATGAATCTCATGTAATATCCTTCAAGTCCCATTAAAGATCTTACATCTGTCACATTTCTTAGAGTAGGCCAATTCATAATGGCTTCAATCTTTTCAGGGTCCACCGATATACCGTCTTCTGAGATAATGTGACCCAAATACTGAATTCTATCTCTATAGAAGTCACACTTGCTCAGCTTTGCATACAGCTGATGCTCCCTGAGCAATTGCAATGTCAATCTCAAATGCTCTTCATGCTCTTCCTCATTCTTAGAATAAATAAGAATGTCATCAAAGAAAACAAAAACAAACTTGTCCAAATACCTGCTGAAGACACTGTTCATAAAGCACATAAATGTAACAGGTGCATTTGTGAGACCAAATGGTACCACTACAAACTCATAATGTCCATACCTTGTTCTGAAGGCTGTCTTATGGATGTCTTCATCCTTTATTCTCACCTGATGGTAACCAGACCTCAAGTCAATCTTGAAAAATACATTTTCTCCTCTCATTTGATCAAAGAGGTCATCGATCCTAGGCAACGGGTATTTATTCTTCACAGTGAATTTTTTCAACTGTCTGTAATCAATACACAACCTAAGTGTACCATCTTTCTTCTTTACAAACAGAACTAGTGCTCCCCAAGGAGACACACTCGGCCTGATATAATTCTTCTCCAACAACTCGTGCAGCTGCATCTTCAACTCTAGCATCTCTGGTGTACTCATCCTGTAGGGTGGCTTGGACACGGGTGCTACTCCTAGCACAAGTTCAATTGTGAAATCAATGTCTCTCTTTGGAGGAAGCCCTGGAATCTCATCAAGAAACACATCCCTGAATTCTTGCAATACCTGAAAGTCCTCTAACCTAGGAGTTTCATCCTCCGTTGCCTCCAAAATATGAACTGCATACAACTGACAACCTTTCCTACAGAACTTCTTCAACTGCATTGCTGAAACCTCCCTTACTGAAATCATCTTTGGAATACCTTTTACCACTACTGGGCTCCCTTCTTCATCCATGCATTCAAAAGTCTTATTGTAGCAGTCAAGCTTTACCATGTGAGCTTGTAACCAATCCATTCTAATGAGAACATCATAGGAACCAAGTGGTAGAACATTCAGATCCACACAAGTGACCAATCCATTCATGACCAATGAACATTTCTCTACCACTTCACTAACATTTCTCTTAGTTCCAGTGGCTAGCTGAACTAACCAAGATTTTATATGCTTTACTTTCTCAAAAGCACAAATCTCCACTACTCTAGGGGTAATGTAACTGTGAGTAGAACCAGGGCCAATCAAAATAGAAACAAATTGCTCAACAATCTTACTTGCAACTTCAACCACAGTTGACTGGTGATCTACCTGGCGGTCCTCCAGTGCTGCATAAATCCTAGGGACGGCCCTTGCTACTTGACCCACTATTTCTACTTCTTGAATGTTGTAAGCTGGCCTTGCACTCTCATTCTTGAGTGGACAACTTCTGCGCATGTGGGGTCCTCCACATTTCCAACATTGGAGTGGTCCTCTATTGTGTTGTGGATCTTTAGGCTTTTCTCCTATCACACCAACTGGCTTACTCGAGGCTTGGGATGGCTGCTTCTGCTGATTCCTGAAGTTAGAAGGTTTGAAACCTTTCTTTCTTTGGTCAAACTTCTCATTATTCTTGTCCTTCCATGCCTTATGGTAATCAGGTTTACCTTTGCTTTGCTCATAGCAATACTTAGCCTTCCTTATTGCTTCTTCAAGAGTTCTAGGTTTATAAAACTCAATTTTGTCTTTGTAAGACTGAGGCAATCCACTCAGAAAACGCTAGACCTTCACTTTTTCATCTTTGATGTACCTAACATACCTCAACAGCTCCAAGAACTTATTTGCATACTCTTCCATGGTCTGTTGTCCCAATCTCAACTCATGGAACTCCTTAATCTTGTCATCATAATACCTGTTAGAGAGGTATTTCTGCTTGAAATACTTCTTGAACTGTTTCCACTTAATTCTCCTTTCACTGATCCTCTTTACTTGCTTGAAGTTCTCCCACGAAATGGATGCTCTTCCATTCAGATTGAATATGGCAACCCTTGCCTTCATGTTTCCCAAATAATCCTAAACTTGGAAATACTTCTTTATCCCAAGAAGCCAAGCTTCAACCTCTTGTCCAGTCTTTACCCCACCGTCAAATGTAGGAGGTTTAGCTTTCTTAAATTCATCCCAAGAGCGATCCCTATGGTGCCTCTTTCTCTTTCCCTTATGAGAAGAAGAGCTTGAATCCCCATTGGATTCTTCTGAGTCGGATGATCTACTAGAAGTCCTTCTTCTCCTGATACTGCTCTTACTACCTTCTGACTTTACTATACCCTGTCCAGAGTCTATATTTCTTTGCAAGTCTGTCAAACTTTGCAACATAGCAACATTCAACCGATGTTGCTCTTCCTGGGCTTTAATCAAGTTTCTCATGGTGGCTGCAATATCTGGCGGTGTCTCTTGGAATCTCCTTCCATTAGACTCTATGTCATCATTTCCAACTCAGACATTTTCTCCCATGGCATCTCGCGCACGCTCGTAAGAATCCCGAGCATCACATTCATCATGGGTTCTCATAGCTAAACCACAACTTACTTTACCAAACCGCACTACCTGGAATACTACCCTTGAAGGTGACTATGATTCTGCAAAATGTGTTAGTAACACAACCGTTAGCTATATATCATTCATATCAATCATAAATCACTTACCTTAACTGGGAAACTTCATATTAACAATTTCAAATGGGCTTTTTTTTACAAGAACAACTATCCTTCTCGGCCCTTTGAAATCCACTGGAATCCCGCTTTTCCACCGAGAAACTCCACTAAAACCCTACTGAAAATCCCACTGAAAAACTCAGAATTTTTTTTGTCATATCGGATCCCTTCCCAACTAGCCATCCGATGTATCGGATCACTAGTTGACAACGCTTCCGACGCCTTATTGGACCCATCTTCATCTATCTTCCGATGCGCATCGACTGACCGATCCTCTATTTTTTTTCGACGTTTCGGACCAATCTTCCTCTATCTTTCGATACTCCAGCTGATCAATCCTCTATTTTCTTCCGACGCCTCGGATCGATCCTCTTTTATTTTTCGAGATGCCTCAGAGGGCTTCACCCGAGAGCCATCGGAAAACTTTTTCCGAGATTTCCTGGACTTAGAAAAATTTCCGAATTTTTCTTTTTCTTTCTCCTTCTTCTTTGCACCGCCGCGTCGGCTCCCTTCTGGTGAGCCTTGCCGGCACCTCGGCTCCGCTTCAACAAACGCCTTCCGATAATTTTAACACTTCGAGAAAATTCTCAAAATTTTTCTCTCCGGTTCCCGTGTCGGCTGTGTCTCAGCTTACCCTAGTCGAGACCATCGGCTCCACCCAGCCGATACCTTCGGTTCTTCCCAGCCAAGAGCTTCAGCTCCTCACTGCCGAGTGCTTCGGAAAAATCCCAAACTTAGACGATTTTTTTCAAAGTTTTCTCTCGGCGTGGTTTTCTTTACTGGATGGGCTTCGGCTTAAGTCCTTCGACGTATCGGATGGGCTTCAGCCTAAGTCCTCTGGCGTATCGTACGGGCTTCGGCCTAAGTCATCCGATGATTTCGACACTTCGAAATTTTTTCATTTTCTCTCCGGGTTCCTTGTCGGCTGTGTCTTGGCTCAATCCAAGCCGAGACCCTCGGCTCCTCTCAGTCGAGACATTCAGCTCCTCCCAGCCGAAACCATCGACAAGTTTCAAACTTTGGACAATTTTCGAAATTTCTTTCCGTCGGGTTCTTTATCGGATGGGCTTCCGCCTATAGGTTATCCAGTGTATCGGATGGACTTCCGGCTAAGTCATCCGACGTATCGGATGGGCTTCAGCCTAAGCCATCCGATATTTTTCATACTTAAAATTTTTTTTTGAAATTTTCCTCAAATCTTCCTGATTTTCTCATTTTTCCTCTGCTAGGCGGAGGGAAACCTGCCTCCGTCACTGCTTCTTCATGGCCCATTGAGGACCATGCTGCAACGTGTGCTCTGATACCACACTGTAACATCCCCGACCCTCCGACCGGCGAAGAGGACACTACCATACCACTAACTATCTGGGCAACTAGCCCCATGAACATGGATATACATAAAAACTAAAATGCTTTGAAGTAAAACATGCAAAGATGCATAATTATTCAGCATACAGCGAAAGCAAAAACATACATTCAAGTATTCGGCATGTTCATTGTAATTCATTAAACAATATATGCAATTGCAGAGATGATAGAGTCAAGAATACTTATCTTATGAAGAATTCGTCCTGCAACCAGCGACATCGCTGCAACGTTCCACCCAACCATAGGCCAGTGTGCTCCTTAATCTCTCAGCAACACTGCCACCCTTGAGCTGGGCATGATTCCCCAAGGAATAAGGAACTAAGCAGGCTGACACATAGCCAAAGATACACAAATCAACCAAGCCAACACAATTGGGTTTATCAGGCCATTAGGGAGCTGGGAAAAGCTGAATGCTAAGCTGGTGGGCTCAATGAAGAGTTAAGGACACCTACACCAGAACTAGCCTGACTTCTAGGACACCCACACACACCCAACACAAGGAATCAATCCCTTCTCTGCTACATAGTCCCTCAGGCCCTCACTTCCCTTCCAGTGCTATTCAGGGGTTGTGGAGAAGAAAGCCAGCCCTCTAGCTCTGTCTATGAGGCTCCCAAACACACCAGGATTGTCAAGCATACCAAGCCTTCATTCCTACTCCGATACAGTCCAAAGACCAACCATTGCATACACATAGCAAAACAAGCAATTCACAGCTCTGGGGAAGAAAATCAAACACCACAAAACAACCCGAGGTGACAATTTGGGTAATGCGCAGCCCTCAATGGGAAATTCGCCTCCTGAGTTGTTCTTGGCCCTATCGTGGCCAAAACGACTCAATAAGAACCCACAGCAACCCAAAAAAGAAAATAAACCCATAGCAAACCAAAATCGCGAGGAAACCAACATCGATTTCTCAGCTGCATGAGGAAGGAAAAACAACCCGCGTGGAGGTGAATTCACACGGTCAGACCCACAACGAAGAGAAAATACACACAACAAAACCCCCCAACCACGAAATTCACACACAGAAAAATCGTGCACGTGAGGCCACTCTCCCAACTCTCTGCGTTAGTAAAATGCCAACCTAAGCATGAGGAGAATAACCCCCATCTCTGTATGAGAATAGGAAAAAATGGAAGAATGCCCATGTGAGGGTGAATGAGTCTGCTGGTGGAGTGTGTGTGTGGGAAAGGACTGACAGTCTTGCCACACACCACTGGCCAACTAACATAAGAGGCTTTTAATTTGGTAGTTGGATGAGACAAGGAAAGGTGAACAAGTCAAAAGGGTGGGTGACAACTAAATGGATTTAACAACTGACACTTGGCTTTTTCCCAATTGCCCCAAGGGTTAAATAAATTCACTCCCTATCCTTAGGAAAATCATGCCCTTTTCATCGTGGTTGCATGGACATAGCTGGTTGGGGTTTATTTTAATTAAAATGCATATTTACATGATGCCAAAATTAATGTGCCGAATAGAACGATATACCATCAACAACGACTTTAATCGCCAAAACATAAAACAACCAAATCGATGGTGGAGCTTTTTCCTTTAACTCCATACCACGATTAATTACAATGTATACACCATATATATTTTAATGCAAACAAGGTCAAAACCGAGGTGTTACAGAGATGCTAGAGGAGGTGAAGGATGGTGAGTAAATGTCCTTTCCCAAAGGAAATAAAAAATAAAAACATTCCTAGAAAAGGATAAAAAAGGTTCCTCAAAATCCTCCAAAGAGACTTGCATCCAAACTTTACCAAATTAATTAATCCAAAGATTTAAAGGGGTGCAGAATGTGAACACCATACAGACACACATATAGAGAGAGAGAATTATTTAGTTAATAATGTTCATCTAAACTATAGACTTAGGCATATAAATAAAGCTAAGAAACCGGATTTGCTGTTACCCCCCTTCGTGTCCCGTGGGGAACGAATCGGACACGATTCGTGTCCGACACGAAGGGGATTCGACCTTCGGTCGAATCCGAAATCAGGACACGACCTGTTCATCGAATCGGACACGATTTTTGACCGAATCGCGATTTTCGGACACGAACCCCCCAAACAGGACACGCAACGGCCCGAAAAAAGACAGTCCGGTTCACTTAAAATCGACTTTTTGTGTTTTTATTTGTCATTTGGAAGGAAGCAAAGCATTGAGAGTGAGTTTTATGTGCAGGTGAAGGAGATTTGAAGAGGATTTGAAGGCTATCCATTGTTTCCAAGCGGTTCCAAGTGCATTCCGGCGGATTTGTGGAGAGGATTGCAAGCTCAACCCTCACACAAGAAAAGGAATGTCTCAATCAGCTAGGGGAGGAGGTAGGGGTCAAAGGAAAGGGAGAAATGCACCATCTAGGGCCTCCCCTCCTATTCCACCAAGCACAACCGATTCTCCTCCTCCGTCAAGTGCTCCATCGGCCGGTAGTGGAGCTCATACTCCATATAACCCTGTTTTGGCAAGACAACAAGCCCAAGAAAAAAAATACCCTTTGTGGAAGTATGTGACAAGGAAAGATGGGCCTGGGGCAAAGCTTGGTGGGAGAGGCAATGTGTCTTGGAGATGCAATTTTTGCAACCATGAGTTCAAGAGCACATATTTCCGGGTTAAGGGTCATTTGTTGGCCCTTCCTTCTTGTGGGATTTCTTCATGCAAAGCGGTGACTGCTAACCAAAGGAGGGATATGGAAAGAGAGGATCATGTTGGCTTAGGGAAGGTGGCAGAAGCAAGCAAGAAAAAAGAGTATGATCCTCTTCCATTTTTTAGGAAGTCCTCTAGCACCAAGACTCCATTACCACCTAGCATTCATGGGCGTGGAGATACTTACCAAACAAGAAAGAGGCAATCTACAGGTGGTCCAATGGATAGGATTTTCCAACAAGAGGCGCGAGAAGAGGTAGACCTTACCATTGCATTTTTCTTCTACCTCAACTTCATCTCATTTAATGTTGCACGGTTAC
>LPNX010645960.1:345692-456603 GCA_001517045.1 Pseudotsuga menziesii | reverse complement strand
TGATCCAGTGCTAGAGCCGGTCACTTTTGATGAGAGTGATCGTATGGAGGGGTCATCCTCCACAGCAGGAGATGCAGGTCATCAGATGGGCAGAGAGGAAGACGAGGGGGAGGAGGATGAGGATCAAGGCAGTGATGAGTATGTTGATGTTGATTCAGGCATGGAGGAGGACTACTGACATATGGGATTCTCCCATCTTGATCCACCCCTTTTTGTATTTACTATTAGACTTTAGTCTATTTTGGCATTTGCCAATGCCCAGTGGCATTCCGACATATATGTACATTGTATACATTTTGATTTTGATGACTTAATGAGAAATATGGTTCCGACATGCATCTATGTGTCTCATTGTGATTTGTGAATGACAAATGTGTTGTGAATCGTGACTTGTTCAATGATCATTAATGTGTTTTTATTCTAATTTCTATTGAATATTTGTAAATGTTCTAGTTTCTAAATATTTTTGGATCTATATGTCTATATTTTTAAATTTTAATATATATTTAAAAAATATATATATATATGTATATAAAACGTATCCTACGTGTCCTGATTCCGGGGTCACCGTACCCGTGTCGGACACCTCGAATCCCCGTGTCCTTCGTGTCCCGTGTCCCCGTGTCAGGTGACTTAGCTCATAAAGCTACCTCCAATAAAGAAACACATTCATTGCAAATGGGTCTATAAAGTCGAGTATAAGGAAGATGGAATGTTTGACAAGGACTCATTTGCTTCCACTGCAAAAATGGGTACAATCTGCATGGTTCTGTCCATGGCAACACGGTTTTGCTGGAAACTATATCAAATGGATGTGAAAAGTGCCTTCCTCAATGGAAATCTAGAGGAATAAGTATATATGTACCAACTACAAGGATTCCAAGTTCTAAAAATGGAACCTCTAATATGAAGATTAATGAAAGCTCTTTGTGGGATGATACAGACTCCTTAAGCAAGGCTTCATCAAAATTGACAAACATTTAGGAGAGAAGGGATTCAAAAGATGTCCTTCTGACTCCAATCTCTACGTCATAATACATGTTGATGACATTATCATTGCAAGTAGTGTGGAAAGATAAATTGCAAATGTAAAATCTGAATTATGTTTGGCTTTTAACATGATAGATTTAGGCCCCATAAATTATTGCTTAGGTGCAGAAGTTTGGAAAACATATAGTCATAATTTCGTTTCACAAACAAAATATGCCTAAGGTTTGTTAGAAAATCTAGGGATGCTAGATTGCAAAATCTTATTTACACTTATGGAGAAAGCAATAAAACTTCTAGCCAACATTGATTCGAAGGTAGTCAAAATATCAATACAGAGGCATCTAGTGGGTAACTTGATCTATCTTATCACGGTTATACCTAACTTGAGCTATGTTGTTAGTTATATCTCTCGATTTATGCAAACTCTATAAACAAAACGTTGGAGTCTGGAGAGCCATAGCGCCTTCATTCATGGGATATTAAAGAATACTCCTAGTTTCACTAAATTTTGATAAATACCTACCGAAATCCTTTTGTTGAGCTCCCCTCCCAATACATATTTACAATTTAAAAAACACTTTTTTTAGGAGATAGTTTCTATTTTTACTAGATACCCCTTTTTATATCCCCCAATACCTATAAATCCCCCATATCCTACTCCTTGTTGTAAATTTTCCTTTAAAGTTCAATCTAGGGCTAAACGGTATATTTAATTTGCTATTGGAAAACCACACATGATCTTCTTTACTAGTATTGCAACGAAATATAAAAACTGAGAAACATTCACAACATCACATCACAATATAGACACTATTCTTTTGGGTATGGAAACCCCCAGAAAAACCCAAGATGGGAAATCCGGTACAACAGTCAGATATGAATTTTATTATTGAGAAAATATGGAACTTTTACAACCAGCAGAATTTTCGCCCAACCTGTTGAATGTGAACCTCTACAGAAACACTAGACAGGTCCAGCGACCCAGCACACCCTCAGCATAACAGTACAACCCCCTTTGCACAGTTGTACGGATCCGTACAGCGCTAACGCCAGATGTACGGATTCCATATAATTGTACGACTGCCCTCTGCCGAATGGTATGATTGCCTCCCAGCATGATCTATATGGCCTTCTCTCGGCCTGGAACCTATGTGATTCCGTCGGGTGACTGTTCCTCCATCTTCTCAGCAAAATCCTTTGTCTGACTTTCCCTGTCTGTGTGTGTCCTCTGTGCTAAATCTTCTTTTAACTTCATTGGCTAAGCAAAAACCCTAACCCTCACTATGGATCTATGGATGAGATCCTCCGGTGAGAATCAATGGCCAAGATTAGATTAGCCATTACTTAAATATTTCACTTTTCACTTTATTAAAGTGATTCCATTAAAGTCAAAATCAAATTAGAATAATTAAAGTATTTTCCTAAGTCAAAACATAGGAAAATCATTTTAATAGATTTGGCTTCCAGTTTAGTGTCTCTTTAGCATGCAAGGGCACATGCAATGCTAGAAGACTTTCCTTGTTGCTGCTTTCTAACACTCCCTCTCAATGAGGAAGGGATTCGATAGCAACCCGAACTTGTCTCTGAACTTCACAAAACTGTGTTTACAAAGTTCCTTGGTGAAAATGTCCGCCACCTGCTCATCTAATATGTAGTCCAACCGAATGGTTCATCTTTGTACACAGTCTCTCAAGAAGTAGTACCTGATGTCTATGTGTTTTCTCTAGTCATGGAACACTGGATTTTCAGATAGCCTAATGCCACTCTGATTGTCACGATGAACTACTGTAGCCTCTATCTCACTCTCGAACAACCCTGAAAGCAACTTCCTCGACCACATTCCCTCACAAGCAGCCAAACTAGATACCATGTACTCAGCCTCTACCGAGCTCAATGCAACTGAATTATGCTTCCTGCTGAACCAAGAAACAAACTCTGATCCAATGCTGAAGCAACAACCTGAAGTGCTCTTCCTGTCCTCTACACATCCTTCCCAGTTAACATCTGTGAAGCCTGCTAACTGTACACTCCCCCTGCGCTCATAAACCAATCCATACTCCACTGTACCTCTGATGTAGCGATGTATGTACTTCGTAGTCGTCCAATGCACTCTCCGAGGCTCCACCATGAACTAGCTCAAAGAGTTGACTGCAAAGCTAATGTCTGTCCGTGTGTTGACCAGATACATAAGCGATCCGATAAGCCGATGATACAAGGTAAGATCAAATTCGTGTGACCCTGATGCATCAATCTTCCTCCAGTTGGAAACTAGATGTATGGCCATAGGGTTATAGTCCACCATTCTGAATCTCTTCAATATCTCTATTGTATACTTCCCCTGTCCAATGAAGAATCACCCATCTCTCTACCAAACTTCCAAGCCTACGAAGTAACGCATCAACCCAAGGTCTTTCATTTCAAACTCAATTGCAAGGTTGGACTTGCAGTCGTCAATCAACCTCTCATCTCGTATAAGAAAGAGATCATCTACATATAAGACCAGTATGAGAGGCACCTCACCTGTCAAGAAGTACAGGTTGTGGTCAGCCTCACTCCGCTGAAATCCCATCTCCCGTATAGATAGTTTTCTATCCTCAAGTACCATGCTCAAGGTTCTTGCTTGAGCCCATAAGAACATTTGTGCAGCCTGCATACATGCATCTCCCTGCTCTCCACATCAAACCCCTCTGGTTGCTCAATATATACCTCCTCCTCTATCACTCCGTTGAGGAAGGACGTCTTGACGTCCATCAGATGGACACGCCAACCCATCTCTGTTGCTACAGAGATAATGGTATGAATAGAAGAATACCTGACAACAAGGGCGAAGGTCTCCTCATAGTCAATACCTTCCTTCTGTGAAAACCCCTTAGCCACGAAGCACGCCTTATACCTCTCCACGTTTTCGTCTACTACATGCCTCACCTTATAGATCCATCTGGATCCCACCACCTTTTTACCTTCAGGCCTCGGCACAACCTCCCATACCTGATTCTTCATGATTGATTCATACTCCTCAACCATGGCATTCTGCCACACATCATGTTGTGTAGCCTTCTCGAAGCTGGAAGGTTCAAAGTTGATCAACTCTGTCATAAGTGCCATATAATTGAGTCTCTCTGGTGGTTTTCCCTGCCTCATAGAGCTCTGTGGAGGATCAACCTGCCTGGAAACCTGAACTGTGGACCTAAACCACTTAGGCCTTGGCCTAGTGTCTACCTGTTGTAACTGTTGGATATCCGTCTCTTACTGTAGCTCATCCTCCAAGTCAATGACTAAAGGATCTTGCCCACCTAACTCCCTACGACTACCACAACTTGTGCCCTGTGTTTGTACCTGTACCTGTACATCTGGCTCCTCCAACTTGATCCCCGAAACCTGTGTTTGTTGCTCCTCTGTTGGTAAGTCCATAGATCTCCGCAAGGCCCTGTCCTCATCAAACTAGACATCCCCACTCACAATGATCCTCTTGCGAGCAGGAATGTATACTCTGTATGCCTTTGAAGTCTC
The DNA here is from genome assembly GCA_001517045.1 of Pseudotsuga menziesii. Classification (NCBI taxonomy): domain Eukaryota; kingdom Viridiplantae; phylum Streptophyta; class Pinopsida; order Pinales; family Pinaceae; genus Pseudotsuga; species Pseudotsuga menziesii. The sequence goes on along the minus strand of LPNX010645960.1, from coordinate 452,103 downwards.
GTTGTAACCGGCAAGTAACCCTTTCTCTTCAGAAAGGTCCAGCTTCTTCCTAGTGTCAGTATGAATGTGACAATAGAAAACACTCCCAAATATGTGAATATGGATCACATCTAGTCTAGTGCCTGTGAAGACCTCCTCGGTTGTCTTCCTCCCCAAATTTGTGTGGGAACACATGTTCTAAATGTACACTACAGAGCTGTATGCCTCGACCCAAAGGAATAGTGGTAATCCTTGATCAAATTTCATGGCCTTGGCTGCTCCTACCATAGTCCTGTTCTTTCTTTCTGCCACTCCATTCTGTTGGGGGGTATGAGGCATGGTGTGCTCCTTCTTGATCCCCTCTACCAAACAATACTCCAAGAACTCATTGGAGGTGTACTCTCCCCCATTGTCTGTTCTCAAAACACGGATCTTCCTTCCTATCTGATTTTCAACGAAAGTCTTGAACTCCCGAAACCTCTCAAAGACCTCTGACTTGGCCTTCAGGAAATAGATCCAGGTCTTCCTAGAATATTCATCAATGAAGGTAACGCAGTAACTGTAACCACTGAAAGATTGGACAGTCATAGGTCTGCAAACATCCGAATGCACTAAGTCCAAGGGCTCCTTATACTTGTGTTCACTCTATGGGAAAGGATTCCTTATGTTCTTTCCCAACACACAACCCTTGCATTGGTTATGCTTCTCCTCCTGTACCTAAGAAACTCCAATGACTTTCTATCTCAAGTGCCTCAGTGCTCCATCGTGTAAGTGTGCCATCCTCCTATGTCACAACTCACCCTGATTGTTGTCGCTGCTAACTAGAGCCTTTGCAGGCTCAAAGTGTAGTTTATACACCTTCATGCTCCTGATCCCAATCACCCGATCCAAGCTCATATCTAACCCCTTGGGCCTGATATACACTCTATGGTCTCGGAACTTGACCCGAAATCCCTTGTCCTCAAGAGTGGAGACTAATATGAGGTTCTTAGTCAACCTCAAAACATATAGCACATCAGCAAAAATTGAGGGGTTTGCTAGACTCCCTCTGAAATAAAACAGTGCCAACTCCCTGTGCTTGATAACACACACCATCACCTAGCTCAACATGGATACTTGTTACACCCTCCTACAAGTCCTTGAAGAACCTTTTCTATCCAGTCATATGACTAGATGCTCCACTGTCGATGTACCAAATAATGTTGCCTGTGGTTCTTTTCATGCAAGCTATCAAAAAAAACTCCTCATCGAAGTTTCTATTGAACTCCTCCACCTTTGCAAAACCTGCCATCTGGGTGTTTCTCTTCTTCTTTCTTTCTGGACACTGGGAGGCAAAGTGTCCCTGCTTGTGGAAGATAAAACACTTGACCTTTGACATGTCAAGGTTCTTCTTACCACCCTTCTTCCTCTTTGCCTTACCCTTGCTCTTCCCTGCCAGGGCTAGAGCCTCCTCATCCACAATCTATGGGGCACTGCCAGATGAGCTTGATCCTTAACCCATGCGAGTCTCCTTCTGCACAAAGTCATCCCAAAATCTCTACCAATCGAGGAGCTTCTCCCTAGCTACAACACCCTTGACAAAGGTGTCCCATGGCCTAGAGAAGCCATTAAGGGCTATACGAACTAGCTCCTCATCCTTAGTCTTAGAGCCAACAGCTCCAAGCTCATCTCTGATCTGTGTGAGCCTTGTGAGATAAGGCACCACTCCTCCTTTGGCCATCTTGGTACTGCACATCCTCTCTTGCAGCACCATTTTCTGGTTTTCGTTCTTGCTCTGGTAGAGACCTTCCAAAGCCTTCCACGTATCCAATGAGGCCTTCTTCCTGGAAAGGTGAGGGACTATATGGTCCTTCACTCTATCCATGATGATCAACATGGCTCTGGAATCTATCTTCTTCCAAGCTACCAACTCTGCCGGATCAATGGGCACAATCTTTGTGGAGTCAATGTGCTCCTCTGCATCACTAATATCCAGGATCCTTGTGATCTTTTCTTTCCATGTAGGAATGTTCTGAGCCCCCTGGAGTCTATCCTCAACTCTCAACTGCACGACCATACAGAAGTGTACTTGTCAAACCCTAGATTTGTAATCTAGGTTTGTGTCTTCAAATAGATCTATCAATACTATTACTAGTCTCTCAGATTTAGCTCACCAAAGCTTTGATACCATGTAAATTTTCCTTTAAAGTTCAATCTAGGGTTAAACAATATATTTAATTTGTTACTAGAAAACCACACATGAACTTCTTTACTAGTAATGCAGCGGAATATAAAAACTGAGAAACATTCACAACAACACGTCACAATATAGATACTATTATTTTGGGTATGGAAACCCCCGAAAAAACCCAAGATGGGAAAAATGGTGCAACAGGCAAATATGGATTTTATTATTGAGAAAATATGCATCTTTTACAACCAGCTGAATATTCACCCAACCTGGCGAATGTGAACCTCTGCAGAAACACTAGACAAGTCCAGCAACCCAACACACCCTCAGCGTAACAATACGGCCCCTGCGTCAGCAGTATGGCCTCCTCTGCGCAATTGTACGAATCCGTACGACGCTGACGTTAGTTGTACGAATTTCATACTGTTGTACAGTTCCCCTCTGTCGAATGGTACAGCTGCCTCCCAACGTGATCTATACAACCTTCTCTCATCCTGGAACCCCAGTGACTCTGTCGGGTAACTATTCCTCCATCTTCTCTGCAAATTTTTCTGTCTATCTGTATCCTATCTGTGTGCGTCCTCTCCACCAAATCCTCTTTTAACTTCATTGGCTCAGCAAAACCCTAACCCTCACTATGGATCTATGGATGGGATCCTCTGGTGAGAATCAATGGCCAAGATTAGATTAGTCATTACTTAAATATTTCACTTTTCACTTTATAAAAGTGATTCCATTAAAGTCAAAATCAAATTAGAATAATTAAAGTATTTTCCTCAGTCAAAACTTAGGAAAATCACTTCAATAGATTTGGCTTCCAGTTTAATGTCTCTCTAGCATGCAAGGAGACATGCAATGCTAGAAGACCTTCCTTGTTGTTGCTTTCTAACATTTGTCCCCCCAATACCTGCAATATATTGACCTTATTTTTCACAATTAAAAAACCCTCTTTATGAATGAATGTGATAAGATATTGATAAACAAGGTGATTCGTTGTGGCAACAAAGACGGTGCTACAATATTGTAAAGGGAACATTGGATTTTGGCATTTTATATGGGAAAATCAAAGAACCTCAATTGTGTGTCTATTCAAACTTGGATTGAGCAAGATCCATGGATGACAAGAAGTCTACCATGAGTTATTTGTTCAATCTTGCAGAGAAGAAGTCTTGGATCAACAAAAAACAACATGCATTTTTAGTTTCCTCTAAAGAAGAAGAATACAAAGTAGTAGCCAAAGGGGCATGTGAAGTAGTTTGTCTTAGAAGAATGCTTGCAAATTTGCAAGTTCATCAAATTGAACCCTTAGTTCTTTTTTGCGATAATTAGGGACTTATTAAGCTGGCAAAGAATCTTGTCTTTCATGAGTGGACCAAAGATACCGATGTGCATTGTCATTTCATCCAACTTGTAGATGGAGAAGTTGAGCTAAAATATTGCCACAGGGTCTTCACTCAGTGAAACTTGTTGGAATATTGGACAATACTGAGAGGGGGGGTGAATCAGTATTGATAGTTTTTTAACAATTTAAACCACTTTTAATTTATTCATTAATACACATGATCAACAAGATACACAGAACACAAATTTATCATGGAAGCCCAATTGGGAAAACCACCAATATTTCCTATTACTACAAAATTATATTTACAAATAGTTTTTTCCTTCTTCTACAGACAAGGATGGTACTACACCCTATTTACCAGCAACTACTGCTAGGAAGCTACGACCCCCTGTTTTATCAGTTGCTACTTAAAGGATGCTACGACACCCTGTTTACCAGCTACTACTGGAAGGAGGCTACAACCCCCTTGTTTATCAGCTACTACTGAAAGGATGCTACGACACCCTATTTACCAGCTACTACTGGAAGGAGGCTACGACCCCCTTGTTTATCAACTACTACTGAAAGGATGCTACGACACCTTATTTACCAACTACCACTAGAAGAAGGCTACGACCCCCTTCCAGGCATGTAGCCTGCCCTAGCACCGCCCTACCACCCTAGTATGTTTTTATCAAACTTCTAGATCTGCTTATGTCTCCCTTGGTCTCTGTTTTACTTGTTGATACATCGATCTAAAGTCCAGAGACAACCTACTATCAAATCGATCTTCTGTTTAAATATTATCGATCATCGTGCCTTTTCAATAATCACATCCTTAGAATTATGTTTATCATGCCCTTTCATCAAACCATCGCACAAGTTCATTGTGTCTTTTCACAAAATCGTGTCCCTTTGTTAATCACGTTCTTCCAAGGAGTAAATCATCTCTCTGTTTATCATTTTAACTCTGTTTAGATTTACCAGTTACATCCTCTTGCAGTTGTCTTTTCACAATGTCCTTTCTGCAATAATCTCTCCACAACAGACTTTGCCTCATTGACTTTTCCGCATTTACCTTTCTGCAATCATCTTTCCGCAATTAACTTTCTGAAATTGCGGATTGCGGACCATTACCTTTCCGCAATTAGCTTTCCACAATTGTCTTTCCACAACGACCTTTCCGCAATTTGCGGAAACTCATTCCTTCCGCAATTGCTGGTTGCGGATTATGGATGTGCACTTTGACTTTTTGGAAAATTGCTTCCGCAATTACCTTTCTGCAACAACCTTTCCGCAATTGGAAACTTCTTCCTTCTACAATTGTGGATTGCAGATTGCGGGTATGCATTTCAACTTTTCTTGAAAATTGCTTCCGCAATTATCTTTCCACAACGACCTTTCCGTAATCGAAAACTCTTTTCTTCCGCAATTGCGGATTGCAAGTTGCGGGTCTGTATTTCGATTTTTCTCGAAATTGCTTCCACAATTCGTCTTCCACACGACTTCTTCTACACTCTGTGGATTGTGGATTGCGAATAGCTTATGCATTGGGGATTGTGGATGTGCCTCCCAACTTTTTTGAAATTGGCTTCCGCAAATCTCTTTCCGCAACTCCTGTGAACCATCGATCGCTTTGCGGAATCCTCCTCGTCCATTGATCAGTTATCAAACACGGAACTTCACTTTGGCACTCCAGAATGTTATCTAACATGCACATTTACTTTGCAGATTATTTCCTTGTCATCGATCTATTTTCTTGATACGATCTTAGCCGTCCAACCTCTGCTAAATAAGCAACTTCACGTTGGCGCTCCGGAATGTTATCTTCCACGCACATTTACTTTGCAGATTCTTTCCCTTCTCTCGATCTATTTTCTTGATACAATCTTAGCCGTCCAATTTCTGCTAAATACGCTGACTGCAACTCCATGACTCTGTGTTGATTGATCGTCAAGCTCAATCGGACTTCGCCTGACTTGATCCGCTCACTAGATCTACACATTATCTTTGTGGATTCATTTGTACAGGTATTTAAACTATCAATCCATTCATGATTTAGACACACAAGGAGTCAATTATTCATTTACACAGAGATATGCATAAATAGTCCTCAATTCAAACATAATGATGTTAGATTGCAACATTGACTTCATGATAACACCTCATGTGTCTTTCAAGACTCATCACATATGCCACATCATTATGCATGCCATGTCATCACTTCCTTTGTTATTCCTTTACCTTACACTGATTTTTCTCTGCCATCATGTCTTTGGTTAAATTTGAAAGGGTGGTTGCAAGACCCCCTCTACTTGTCCCGTTCAAAGCAAATCGGAAAGTGGTCAGAGATATCAGCATGCTGCATCCACACGCAGTGAACCTTTAAGGAAGGGATCAAGGAGGAGGAGATTAAAAAACGATCTAATCGTTTACTGATGCCATCAGCTCCAACCCGACCGTTACTCCAGGTAGGCCCAGCATTGGGAGGAGCTAAATCTACAAGTCCAACAGAATCAAAAAGGTGCTGGAAGTGGGAGGAGAGGGGATCAAGTATAGCTTTTTGTCCCCATGTCTCAGAAGCTTTCATGGTCAAGTTAAGGTCTCCACCAAGTATCAAGTTAGGAATGCTAAGAAGACCCCCTCTGTGGACCTTTTCCCAGAATAGATCCCTATTTCGATAGGGGCCATAAACATTGAGGATGGCAAAGAGAGTAGTCAGACCTTGAAAGGAAGCCTTAACCAAAATGCCAGCACAAGTCTCAAAAGCACGACAGCTGACCCTGTGGGGGTTCCAGGCCGTGAGTAACCCACCCGAGAGGCCAGATGCACTAATGGCACAAAATTCCCAGTTGGGTAAGTGCTTAGAGAAAGCAAGGAAAGCGGGGTAAGTACTGCACATGGTCTCCTGTAAAAGGATCATATCCGAACACAGCGAAAGGAAGAGAGAGCGGAGGCTAAATTGTTTGGTCTTACCTCCCAAACCCCTAACATTAAGAGACAGGATCTTCATTAAGGCACAAGCGGGAGGGGAGACGACACTCTAAGTCCCCGAGAAGAGAAACCTCTTGCAGCATCTTTAATGCGAACAGAGAGAGGGATATAGGGAGGAGAGGCAGAGGAAAGGTCCCCCACCGACCTATCCTTCTTTTTTTCCCTGGCAGTCACATTCTCGAAGCAGATAGAGTTTAGGTGAAGGGTAGAAGGGGAAAAAGGTGTAGTGGCGGAAAATATAGATAGTGATTTTTGGAGTGATGGGTCAAAGAAGGAGGGAGAAGTGACAGGACTGCGGGGGGAGGAAGGAAGAGCAAGGGGAGTATTGGAGGTTGGGAGAGGTGGAAAATCAGCCAAGGAAGATAAAGAAGGCACAGTCGGGGGAGGGATAGGGTTTGGTATGTGAGGAGGAGGCGAGCCTGGAGAAAGTGCCTATGCACATACAATAGGAGGTGAAGAAAGTTCAAAGTGTAAGCCCGAAGGAGGAGAAGGAACCAAAGTCGGCACAGAGGGGGAAGCTGAGGCCGAAGCATGTTCCAACTCATCTAAAGCATCAAGAAGAGAATCAGAAACATCTTCGAAAAGTGAGAGAAATTGAGAGTAAATACCAAGTTTAGGATATTCCAACGCAATGGAGACAACCGGTATAGAAGCAACAAGAGAGCCATCCCTACTCGAGCAAGATCTCTCGTTCCGTAATATAGGGCATGATCTCCGAAGATGTCCAGTATCGTGGCATCTACTGAAGCAAAACGAGACGTGAAGGTAATCAAGCTTTTGTACTAGAAGACGCTCCTTGCAAAGTATCTCAACTTCAGCAGGTAATCCGAGCGAGATGTCCATCTCTACAAGCACCTAAGCCATTCTTTTGTCAAAAGCAAGATGGAAGTCATCATCCACAGCCACGAACCTGCCAATTGAATTGGCAATTCCTTCCAGAATGTGCATATTCCAGAGAGGAAAAGGCAGATGAGGGAGCAAGACCCATAGGTGACGCTTTGTCACCCGCTCCCTGAGAGGGTCGAAATGGGAGTGTCAGCGCCCCAAAACCAGTGATCCCGAGCCAATGCGCCAAATGCCTTCAAGGATACGCAAAGTATGGGCCTCCTCCAAGAACACGAAGACAATCCATCCATTGTATTCAATCCATCTAGATAATAGGCTAATGGTCGGAATGCAATCCAGAAGAGGTTTCCAATGCTCAGAGGCCCAGTTGACCCAAGCCTTTTTTCCCAGACTGCAGTATTCCAACCGCCTGATCAAGGCCCGAGAGCACAGCGATGAAACCCTGTCCATGAAGATGTCGTGACCAAGAACGAAACGAAAGCACCCCTCGTGGGTTTTGATGCATTTTGCATGATGCTTAAAACGAAAGCGTGAGGGGACCCCGAGGTCAGCCATGGAAGAGTCTCGTACCAAGTCAACCCTGTGCGTGCAAGGCCAACCACCGAAACCCAAAACCCTGACCCCCAACGTCGTTCGCCAAAAAACAGAGCAAACCAAAAAACCGAGACCCAACCGCCAGAGCCAGTCCTCTGGGAGTAAACCAAACAAGAAAAGTGCCCCTCGTGGGTTTTGATGCGTTTTGCATGACGCTTAAAACGAAAGCGTGAGGGGACCCCGAGGTCAGCCATGGAAGAGTCCCGTACCAAGTCAACCCTGTGCGTGCAAGGCCAACCACCGAAACCCAAAACCCTGACCCCCAACGTCGTTCGCCAAAAAATAGACCAAACCAAAAAACCGAGACCCAACCGCCAGAGCCGATCCTCCGGGAGTAAACCAAACAGGACCACAAGCAACGAAACCTGAGTCAACCCCCAACTAGGAGCAAGGGCAGAACCCCACAGACTGATGAAAAATGAAAAAACCCTCAAGTGTCCACCGATCGGACCCGGACAGAAAGCCCAAAAAGGAAAGCAGCAGATAAAGGACCGGGAGCGTGGTAAGGCGACCACAAGACCGGGGAAAAACAAACCCCAGTTCCCTAGAGGAACCCACAAAGGTAGCAGAAGTCAACCCAACTCGTGCCGACAAGTTCAGCAGGAGTCCCAGAAACAAGCAACGTGAAAGCCCATGCAGGTTGATGAACCCAACAAAACCACAAAAAACCAAAGAAAAACCCACAGAGGCAGCGAAAAATACGATTCCTTCCCACTTTTTTTTAACCTTGGTTGGTACTAGTCCCCCAGTTAAGGGGAGGGACTCCAAGAGTGCCGCTGTTTGTGGGGAAACACCAACCCAGCAGGATGAAAAACCCTCCAGGCAACCGACACACAAGATAAGAGAAGAACAAAAACAAGGAAACAGACAGGACGAAAAACCCTCCAGGCAACCAGCAAACAGGATAAGAGACGAACAAAAACAAGGAAACAAACAGTCATGGAGGTGGCAGACACAAGAGAAAGTCCCGAAAGGGCCAAAACTAGGGTAAAGACCGCCATGGTTCATCTGCAACAATGCACCGAGCAGGCACCATCGTTGAAACCCTCATCATAACGATCAATATACACTGCACTATGAGGCATTTCACTATTTCTTTAAGATTGGAATCACACTTATTCTTACATACTGCTTAACCCTGCTTAACCCTAGAGCTCTCGTGTTTTTTATTTCTTTACAATGTTAGGTCTCTATTTGTCATATAACTTTGGCCAAAAATCTCTAAGAAAATAAAAATACAAAATATAACAAAGTTTCATGTTTGAAATAGTAATTCTCTCTTGCATCTCAAGGATAATAATATACCCTTCAAAGCAAAAATCCACAAAATACCTTAACTTTTCATTCTCTAAAGAGCATGTCGATGTAACATTTCTCTTTATAAATAAACGCATGTATCCTAATAAAATGGAAGAAGATGTATCCGAATAAAATGGAAGAAGAGAGTACATCTGCATGCATGTTGATAGGTAAGGAGATACCTAGGTATACACATAAATAATTATAGCTATTAGTTAATAATTATAGAATTTTGTAGTCTAAAAATTGGATGTTTTGGGTTGGAAGAAACTTTCTAGGCACTGTTTTAGAAAAATCTAATCAGAAATTTTCAAAATTTAGGTTATAGCTGTCAAGTTTTTGAATTTTTTGGTGTTTTGGAGTTTTCGAGAGTTCTAAATTTCTACCATCAAAATTACAATTAAAACATAGTTAAATTTCGATTTTGAAAAAAAAAATTTAAAAAACTGAAATCCAATAAATAATGACCATCCGATCCGGATTGTCAAATTTTTAGATGTCCTCATTATAGAATACCATGTAGATACCTAGTTATTTCTGAATATATGAAATTAAGAAAATAAAAGTTTTAGTTAGAGTAAGGGATTGAAAAAGATGGGTTTTCCTAATGAAAACATACCCATTTTAAAATTAAGTTTTAGTAGTTCATAAATCCTTCGGCAATAGCCTCAATAATTAACTGCTTTCACTAATCCTTGACATTTGAGATCTTCGTCATTTAGAGAGACATCTTGAGAAAAATTGCTCATCAATAACACTATACAATAATTTAAGTATCGTACTATCGGCATTTGAAGTCAACCACCTAATGTTTTGTTTCTCGTCATTCTTATTTTGCTATTCATTCTTTGTTTCCAGCAGGTATCTAAATCTTTACATTCAACAAACCAAGTGCTTTTGTATTGTATACATTAAGGTGTCAGCATCTCTAGTTAATCAGCTAAAAGTTTTGTCTCAATTATCATACTTATTTTTCTATTCATATTTAAATTCAATGACAGGACCATGCATTCTTTATTTTTTTATGTTGAGGTAGAATCTAGTTTCTAAGAGATCAGAATTATATTTGTCCTAAGTATTTTGTTAAACAAAAAAAATAATTTTTAACATACAAAACTTCACGATCCTTCCTCCATTATTTTATGTCTTTATCCAAGTGCACGCCACAGCCCAATTTCGTTTTCTATTTTTCTTTTTTGTTGTGAATGTAATGCTTACTAGATAACTGTGTTTTTTTAAGTGAATGAAATGCTTACCAGATACAGTACCTCTATGTACTATTATTGTCATGGTGTTATTCATACCTCTGTGACAAAGAAAGCATGGAACCCATATGGCACTCTTTCTGGAAGGCGAACAACAGCTACTAGTTCAGAGGACATTGTTTTTGCATCTATCACGTTAACTTCTGATTTCCTGTCATCACAAAAATAATTTGGTTGGTGAACCAATTTGCAGGATATAATTGGCAGCCATATAGCTGTTTATGCCTTTATGATAAACACATTTCTATCTTCAAAAGTTATTATTTCAAACCAATATATTCTCCTAATTACAAAAATCTAGGAATAAGAAACATACATACCCCGTGTTCTCGTCATGCACAAAGCATATCAAATAACCATCATCTTCTTCCAATTCCACATCAGATTCTCTTGGTACAAAAATTGCTTCAGAACCATATCGTCCAGGACCGAACTTAAAGATGCCCTTGACATTGCCTCCAACCTCAATTTGTTCCTTTCCCGATTCAGGTTCAAGTTGGAGATCAAACTTAACGATTCCTTCCACTTTAGCCAATGAATCTAGTCTAGTTCCATAAACAAAACGTTGTTTTCTGCATATATAGGCAATATTGAAGGAAAAATAATCATAACTTTCCTTTTAGAGATGAATTCGGACACAAATATGCAAAATGTGTTCTAGTCTAGTTCCATAAACAAAACGTTGTTTTCTACATATATAGGCAAGATTGAAGGAAAAATAATCATAACTTTCCTTTTAGAGATGAATTCGGACACAAATATGCAAAATATGTTCTAGAATACTTTCACCAGAAGGGATACATACACACAATTTGGGCAGAGTTAGAGGACCGATACTCATGCAAATGAAGGATCCTATATGTCATATTTAATATTATGACTTGCTATAGCTACATTATGACAGGCTGCTTCCTCACCTTCCAATATACTTTTCATTGATACGAGGAAAATCCACAGCAGACTCGGACAGTTTCTTCTGTGAAGCTTCTCCAGTCTTCAGGTTGAAACGCATTTCATATCTGATGTGCACAAATGAAAACAGCATGCCATTGTTATCCATTTTTGTTTTTATACATTGCATAAACTTAATCATATAAGTTTCAAAGTGATCTGTCTTCAAAGGACAACACATAGGATTCACAGTATTATTTTTAGACATCAAGAAAAGTATCCATCGAATCCGCCACTTGCGTCTCTTAATTCAGAGAGATAGAGTAGTGGGGTAGACCACACACAGTTCATTCCGATAGTTGCCCAGCTTTTTTCTGACAGGCCCTGAAGCCATCTCAAGATCAACGTCTGGAAATCGACAAGTGTAAAGAACAACTTCATCACCGTTCTCCCAAGCATTGGCTGCAAATAATAAATGAAAATTAGAATATGCCGTGGCAAGAAGAAAACAAAAGTCCTCCCACGGAACTATGAACTCAACTTAGAAAGTTGCTAATTTGAAGTGGATACTAAAGAAATCATTTAAATATGATCGAAATTTCAGAGGGGAAGACAGAAAGGAGAAACAGACAGAATAGCTAATGTAAAGAGAAGAGTTATGTACAACCAATGGAATTGAACATTTGCCACATAACTATACCCAAAAACCATCCAAGTAGCTATAAAGATGCCAACAGTAAAGTGTTACCGTTATGAAAGATGTAACAGTTTGGAAGCTCAAACCAACGAAGTTGAACATCATCTTTTGCATATCGGGGTAGTATTCCAAAACGAGCTCTTTTAGTTTGATCGAAAGAGAGAACTAGCTTTCCCTTGGCCATATTCTGAGGTAGAGATACAAGTCAGAACATCGTATCGGGGGTAAAAAAGACTTTGAGCACAGAATAATAATGTTTGATTGGATAGATATGAAAAAAGATAAGATTTCTGCAGCTCCAATTTTGAAACTCTCTTTCATTTCAATGTTCAGATTTATCAATGAAATTGCTGTTAGCAGTTAGGTCTATTCAAAATACCAATAAATAAATAAACTTAGGGCTTTTTCTTACATGACAACATTTTGATTAAGAAATGTATTTTCTTTTTTTTTTAATTACTAGGACCTAGATTTAGTAGATTGTTTAAGCAAGGAAAAAATAGAACACACCATATATATACTTGATCCAAGACTGATTGATCAACGTGAACATAGGGCCCTTTCTTACATGACAACATTTTGTTTAAGAATGGTGTTTTCATTTTTAGGAGGATATCGTTTTAGTAGAGTATTTAGTCTTGGATGAAATAGAATACACCATATGTACTTGATCCAAGACTTATTGATCAACATGAACATATCAAAATATACGTTACCTTGGGCCGAAAATACAAAGGAAGATCCATGAAAATTGCATAGTTTTCAGTTATTGCAAAATCATGCATCATGACAGGTTCTGAAATTGTTATGGGAACTGGATCGAGCATATACCCCTCCTTTGTGACGACATGGTAAGTAACATAGGGAGGAGTAAACTGGTATCCAAATGTAAACATCTCTCCTGTAATCCAATTCAAACAAGAGAATCAAATAAAATTCAACAGCATTCTCGAATTCGCACATTTTAAGTCTGCTATTGTCTAGCAACATTATTTTTCTTTACTTACCAGTAACAGGGTCGACCTTTGGATGTGCTGTAAAGGGGTGAGTTAATCTTTTATCATAATCCATCATCCCAAGTGTTTGTAAATCCCCATCTTCAAGGACTTTTAGAGCATCTGTTAAAAAGATGGATTAGGCAATTCGGTCCATGTTTTCAACCAAAACACAATATTATTCAGCGCATGGGTATTCAAATATGTTTAGACAGTCTTTCCAAAGATATTGGAGAAAATGTTAGAACTCTCATAAACAAATTTGTACTATATTTTCATTGGTTTTGCAACAACTTGCTTGTCTCGATGAACCTAAGATAACATTTAACAGATGGCAGAATTGGGAATTGGATATTTTCCCACATAATAGCTCTCACGTTGGTTCCAACTTATGCCATAATTCCTAATATTATTGAGCTGAGAGATCTCATAGCAAAAATATGTAAACTTGGGGAAATCTTTATCGTTTGCAATCTAATGATTATTGTTAGCGGCTGGTTGCTTCTCTAGGTCAACTTAAGGTAGCACCTAACTCATGGTGAAGTTTGAGATTGGATAATTTTTTTGACAAGAATAACAGCCGTGACGTTGGCTCCAATTTCTTCCCCAATGCCTCGGAATAATGATGCGAAATTGTCATCAAAGCCTATACCCTCTTGGGTTTAACATACAGGATCTGTGAAATTGCCAAATTGTTTCCTTTTATGATGCACCGGTAAACATTTCAAGGCAATGTATTTTCAGTAATACAATACTCACCATTGAGAAAAACTAGCAGGAGTCATTAACTGGAAAATTGGCAAAATAGTAAAAAATCAACAGAACTCAGCAAAACTCGAGAACGTGAAAAACTCATAAAAAAATCGAGAGGAATTGGAGATTTTTACAACACATTTTTTTACGGATTCAAAAGGTCAAAACTAGTGCATAACACTAGTATTGATTCTCATAGTCGATCGATTCAATAGAAGCACTCAATTGGAGACTTAGTAGTTAGTACCCATCATAAATCTGAGGATAATGATTTTGTCATCCTCCCAGTTGTGTTCACTTAATGTTTTCTTAATTTGCCTCTCTTCCACACAAATAGACATTTCTTCGGTTTATTTTTCATAAAGGAGTTCAATTTTGCATTTTGCATTGTATTATAAGAATGGGCATTAAGAACTGGGCCGAAAGGAAATAGTTCGATACTCTTGCATTTTTGAAGTTCAAAATATTGTTAGTGAACACTTATATATATATATTTCTAAGGGTTAGCTCAAGTGTTCATTAATTAGATGTGAGATCTTTCCCATCAAACTTGGGAGGTCACAAGTTCAACTCTCTTGATCCCCTCGGGGTTAGGCTCTGTAATCAAAGCAAATAGCCTACAAAGTCAAAAAACATCATGCTGCAACAAACAACTACATGTCATCAAAATCATCATCTATATTGGGATCCTCATCATTAATAGCATCATCTACCTCCTCCTCTACCCTCTGCGTTGATCTTGCATAAATCAATACTAATGCTTGGTGCTCCTTGTGGATCCAAGTCAACACCCTCAGTTTTTATAAAAATTGCTAACCATGAGTTAAAATGAGGTAGAAAGCTTAACATACCAAAGCATTGGTTTTTTCTTGAGTGAAAGGTACACTTTTACTAAGATCGTAGATCAGTTAAAAAATGAACACCACCAGCAATGGTAGAGGATTCGGTGCTCATGACAAAACACCAATCCCATAACCTCATACATAATAAAACCCAGTCTTTAAATTTTGCAATCCCACCAATCCCGAAATGTCAAAATCCCAAAAACTGTTGAGTTTACATAGTTATGAATAGGATATAAAAATTCACATTCTTCATATGAAATTCAATGAGGTTGGAACCACTCTCAAACATCCTAGAAATATTAATGGTACTGTTGTAAATTTAGCTAAAAGTATAGAAACAGAAAGATAAAGGAGATGTAGAGCCCCAAATTGATAATATAATCCTGAAAAGTAATCACTAATTAGAGAACGAAATTATTAAGGGATAAAATAATATACAATTCAGTTAATTTATTAACTCATATTCACCGTAAAATATTTACCAAGATAACACAACCAAATAAATACACAACTCATAATCCAAAATATAAATCTAATTTCAATATACTCAATAAGATGAGCAATAGAATTTGGACTTACAGAGATCTACCATAGAAGCCTTCAAAACCATGGTCGCAGTTACTAGAAAGCCCTTGCAGGGGACTGCTCTCCTCCCAACCAACCCCTCAGTCATTGACTGAGAGCCCCCAATCCCTCACTCAACAATACCAAGCCAGTCGATCATAGTCTACCCTGTAGCCTCCAAATCTCCATTTACACCTAGCACATAGAAAACTTCCCCGGCCAAAACCTCCCCAAAACAAATAGAATAAAAACCAAAGACCCCAAAAATCAGCCCCCAATTCCGTGTAGAATTTTCCAATTTTAGTGTAATTAGAGTGAATTATGCATGAGAGCCATATAGCCTTCATGCACCCTACTTTCTCTAATCAAGTTTAATCATCTTAACCTAAATTAATTGTTAATTTGTTGTATTAGTACTATATTATTTTTATTAATATTTCTCTTTTTAAATATAATTTCAACATTATTAATACTTCCTTAATAATTAATATAGGATCAACCATTCTAACTTTTAATTCACTTTAGAGATTTTATAAAAAAACATCATCTTTTTAATGTAAGAATTTAATATTGCTAGTTAAAGCTTCTAACAAAAAATAAAAGCAAAGCAATACCCCAAATAAATTAAATTTTGAATTTATAATAAAATCATCACTCAAAAATGCAGTTACATAACAAGAGCACCCCAAAACCAACACACTTGATACTTTGATTATGATAAATAACCCTTTTACCAAAAGGCATGACTTATCACCTTTTGTGTGTATTTATAATTTTATACACACTCCACAGTAATTGTATTGATCATCAATAAGTTAATAACTTTAATATGGCATATGTATTTTAATTTTCATATATATCTTTGTATGTTTTTTATACTTATATTCATGCATTTTGTGTTGGAAATATGGATTTATGAACAGGTCAATTTGTAATAATATAATTTTAATATGATTTTGTTAATGTAAAAAAGAAAATTTGACAATGTATTTAGAAAATACATTGAAAATATGATAATTTTGAAAGCGTTATAAAAAAAATGGCGTTATGAGAGAAATTGTTGCTTAAATTTTAATATATAAAAAGTCTATTAATGATAATTAAAAAATTGTTCTATTTTTCCTCATAATTATTACTCTTGTATAAGCTTATGAGATAGTGATATGTGATGTGTAAGGTAATGATTAAAAAATTGTTCTATTTTTCTTGATTGTTACTCTTGTATAAACTAACGATGCTAATGCCTTTTCATAGATAATTATTCTAAACTTTACTATATTATCCTAATTTCCTTGCCCATTAAATAGTAATGGACACTGAAAATGCTAACAGATCTCAATATTACAACAAATATCTTCTTAAAGTCCCACATATTGTAAATGTATAGCTTTGATAAACAAAGATTTTCTTAAAGTTTAAGTCCCACATATTGTGAATATATAGTTTGATAAAGTTGTAAAGAAACAACGAAATATTCATTGTTCTTAGTTTTAGGACCTTATATTAACAACATTCATAAGCTTGCATTTCTATTGGTGACTAGCTTGTAATATTGATTTTGAAATTTATGTTTTCTATTTTATTTATTATTATTTATTTCATATAGATTTATTATTTATTATCAAAAATTTCATTCATTTAACTAATATTTCTAGTTATGATTTCTAACCAAAAAAGGTTATTAGGAAATGAGTTCAAAAAAAATCAAATTTTGAGTTTATATTGACTTTTTTAAGCCTTGGTGATATTTGGCCATATTTTATGAAAATATTGATTTTTATTTTTTAAATAAAATTTTGAGATTATATTGACTTTCTTTTTTTAAGCTGATTTTTCTTTTTTTTAATAAAATTTTGAGCTTATATTGGCATTTTTAAGCCTTGGTGATATTTGGCTATGTTTTATGAAAATCATGATTTTTCTTTTTTTAAATACAATTTATAAGAGGATATTTTTCAATTAAGATTTGAATGGTGACTTTTTTTGAATTTTTGAATTTTTGAATTTTTGAATTTTTCAACTATAAAACTTCCAAGCAGTCAACTTGTTTCGAAAAGAAATCACACTTTCACAATTTGTGTTCATCTAATACCTCTTAGACTCCTCATGGAGTAGGATAATGGTCACCATGATTCCAATTATATCTCGTGTAAACTCTAAACTTCATATTTTTATCTATGCTTTTCATCTAA
This sequence comes from Pseudotsuga menziesii, assembly GCA_001517045.1. NCBI lineage: Eukaryota > Viridiplantae > Streptophyta > Pinopsida > Pinales > Pinaceae > Pseudotsuga > Pseudotsuga menziesii. The sequence continues at coordinate 434,695 of LPNX010645960.1, read as the reverse complement.
GCATGTTAAAATTGTATACGACATGTCTATATTTTGTAGATTTTTCACATACAATGAAATCATTATAATTAAAAAAACACTTACAGTTTTTACATACGATGAGATCATTATAATTAAAAAAAAGATAAATAAAAATTCTTAAAGATAAATTTGAGATCATTATAATTAAAAAAAAATTCACACAATAAGATCATTATAATTAAAAAATAAAAAATAAAAACTTAAACACAAGTTTCTGTGTAGCATAAAAAATATTATTTGTTTTCAATTTAATTTTTAATTTAGTTTTCCACATCAAATCAACATCAATATAGAGAATATTATATAAATAAAAAACAACATTAAAACAACTTACAAGGTTTGTCTCCTTCATTTAGAGCAAGAAGCCTTCCGTGATGGTAGACAAGAGCAGTGTTTCCTACATTATAATAAACCATAAACTATAATGATGAAAAAATTCATAACCTATATAACATCATATGTGTGTTACACATAACCTTGAAATGAGAAAAACCCAAGAAGAAACTTGTGTTAATATAAATTAAAGATAAAGTGAAACTTGCCTGTCCCCTTTCCATACGAATCATCTAACACACCAAATTTTACACGTAAACCATATAGTATTGCGGTCAACAATCCAAATAAGCCTTTCAAGTCACCAATCTGCATTATATGCATGTATTTCAAATTTCCAATCAGTTTCCCTATAATAATGTTATATAATGATGTTTTAATAATAATAGTGAAACTTGCATGTCCCCATTCCATACGAATCATCTAACACACCAAATTTTATACGTACACCATATAGTATTGCTGTCAACAATCCAAATAAGCCTTTCAAGTCACCAATCTGCATTATATGCATATATTTCAAATTTCCAATGAGTTTCTCAATAATAATGTTATATAATGATGTTTTAATAATAATGATAGTAATAATAATATAATTTAAAGTTACATTTTAGTTAAACATTATATATATATAATTGTTTGTACATAATAATGTTTTAATAATAATAATGGTAATAATAATATAACTTAAGGTTACATTTTAGTTAGACATCATATATATAATTGTTTATATATAATGGTAATAATAATATAATTTAAGGTTACATCTTAGTTAGACATCAAATTGATACATAAAATTACTTGTTTGTGTGTAAGGGACTCTCCAAACAACAATTATACAACTTAGAAATATACTTAGAGTTTTCAAATTATTAACTAAAAAACATATATAAAAGTTTATATCTTAAACCACCATGCTTTTTGTTAAACACTCATCCCCCAAATACGTGTAAATAAGAAAGAATATATCAATTTTAGGAGAGCATTATATATTTAAGAAAATGGCAAGTGAAATTTAAGATAGTACATTTTTTCAATCTATCAGAAATGAACATTTTCAAAGCTGCCAACATACAAGTAATGCAACAGCCTGGAATATATGGCACCTCGTTTGAGTTCATATTGACAATCAAATGTTTTCATTTATCTATACAATTCTCTGTCATTAATATCTTAAAGCAGAGAATGAGAACACAAAATCAATAGTATTACGTTATAGGATGATTGCAAGATGGCACAAAGAATTTGTCCAAGGAAATCCTGAGTTAAGATATTCATTAGTCAAGAAATGAGGATACACGTTTCCAACAGGTTCAAAATCCTGCGACACCCATATGACACCCATACATGTTAGTTGCTGGGAAAGAGAAGAATCATGGATTGGCATAGAAAGAAAATAGAGACTTGTATCCATTAGTCTTATGCTTGGAAACAGCTCTGTGGATGATGAGATGAGGTTCTTTAAAATGTATGGTTAACATATGATGATTACTAATGCATGGATTTGATGGAACACATTTATTTCTGTGTAATAGTATCAGATCGAATTAATAGTTACTGCTGAAATATTCTTAAATCGTGATAATGTCCATTATTCTGAAAAATATGAAATGCTAGCATTAGAGATGCAATTTAACTTCGCAAAACCAATGCAAGAAACCATTGTAGAAAACAAACCATTTCATGGGTGTCAATATTGAGAACTCACACATTATGCTCAACCAAAAGAGAGGTTCTATTTTAATATGTCTACATCTAAAGCTATGCAAAATACCAAGTGCTATGCAAAATCCTAAGTTCTTGATTCATGGAGTAGATTGGTATGACAATATGCTTGTTATACACCTAAGATTAAAAAAATGAGCACGAAGGAGGGTGTTCTCATGAAGATGGGTAACACTTTTGGCAAGTTGAAAATGGAGCTCGATCGAGACTTTTTTAAGCGCTTGATCGAGCTTTCAAGAGGGCACAACTATGTTGAAAATGGAGCTCAATCGAGACTTTATTAAGGGCTCGATCGAGCTTTCAAAAGCTCGATCGAGTGCTTTAATAAGTGGACGATCAAGCTATTTTAAAACTCTCGATCGAGGATTAATAAAACACTCGGTCGAACTAATTTACTTATTCGAGGGTTTTATTAACCCTCGATTGAGATCGAGAGTTGATAGCTTGATCGAGGGTTATAAAAATGCTTGATCAAAAACTCGCAATATTTATTAGTATAAAAGAGAAGCACACCATGGTTAATTTTACCGTGTGTGTTGCATAAAAACACAACAAATGACTGTTATGGAGGGTTTTATAGTTATTTGTAAATACAGGTCGCAGTAATTGGAGTTACAAATGTGATTGAGCACATCTATAACTCCAATTACTCCGCTACTAATAATTACACATAAAATCTATAGGAAGTTGCGATATGGATATCTTTATTTCTTATTATTGAAATTATGTTTTATCAAATCTAATTATTCTATTATTGTATGTTTAATTTGAATTAATTTCGATGATTATTCTATAATTGTATGCTTAATTTGAAATAAATTCAAAGAAGATTCGTGTTAAGAATATATATTTGACATGACTTTATAAAAACTTTGATTAAAAAAATTTTGGGTATCTTTATTTGTGTGTACACACGAATAGGCGCGCCCAAAAAAATTTTAATCAAATATATTAAAAGCTCGATTGAGCTTTTGTTTAACTGTACACAAACTCTCAATTGAGCTATTTAAAAACACCCGCAAAAGCTTGACCAATGTTTTTATAAACCTCAATCAAGGGCTTAAAAACAAACTTTGGCCCCTATTTTTGCAAACTTTGTTTTACTAATATCTTTGGCATGCCTAAACCCTATCCTAGGATACACCTTATGTGGCGGACTTCACACCAATGGATTCATCAATGAATCATCTATCCAGTGGTATATTCTTTATAAGTTTTTGAGTTCATATGATAATTCTTTTTTATTTTCTTTTCAAACTTACACTTAAAAACCATGTCCACAACTTCCAATCAACGCAAAGAAAAATGAACAACATAAAAAGTACACAACCAAAAAATTTCAAAAAATATATACGCCCCACATCAACGCATCTTCTTCAAAAGAGTATTTTTGTTTTTCAATTTTTGTACAACCAATAAAAAAAAATTACGTGCACATATGTACAAATGTGATTAAAATTTGAAAGTCACTTTCGAAAATTAATAAAAATATAATTTTCAAAAATAAATTTAAAAAAAAATGTGCGCCCTTGTGAATTTTGTGTAAATTATGTTCATATTTTTTTTTCAGAAATTATGCATCTTTCACTAAATTATGTTACGTGCACACAAGACACTTATTAACTTTTTCTGAAATTTACAAGAACAAACGTATCATTAAATGCAATTTTGAAAAATTAAATAATATTATTATTATTTATAAAAAATATAGGTGTAAGGACAACATTATTCCTTACAATTTGTTTTTTTGTTACATGTCGGAATTTACAAAGCATATATGAGTTTTAGGAACTTCAATTTAATAAAGGAGTAAAAAATCAAATATTCATCATCACTTTTGACCAAAAAATTTACCCATCTTCATAGATTCACCCAAGAATAAAAATAAGGATACACACCACCTTTATTCCAACTTAATAACACGTGGTATAGAGTGGATACTAGAATAGTTTCCTCCCATGGTGACCACCATGGTCCAAGTCATAACTAGTAACTACTAGTTCGTACGATAACCAACTTAGTATAATATTTTGCAAGACATTGTACTTTCATTCTTTGTAGAGTAGGAAAGCCTAAAGGTAATGCTTCTAAAAAAAATAGGACAAACATTGGAGGAAATAATGGAATGATGGAATCTGAAAACGTCACATAGAGTAAAACTCATCAATATTCGTACCATACTCCGAGGTCTTGTTAAAGTGGTGATAAAGCCTATGTAACATCGAAAACAAATAGCATTTTACTTATTACAAAAAGCACCAAACTGTGAGTTGGGTAATCTGGACATTCCACTAGTATATAGCAAAAAATCATATGGCTCATAGATTATACTTGTTACTCACAAAAATGCGTATCTTATTTCCATGCGACTTCATGAAGAAAGCATTATCTAGATAGAAAAGATGTTGCCAAGTTATAGGAGTGCATAGATATGGAGCCGGAAATACATGATCTAATTGCCATCATAAAGAAAAGGATAAAGAACTTAAACAATATTTAATGGACTGGTCCATTAAGCCTCTTGAAGTTGTAGTATTGAATTGGACAACATTTGCTAAAACTTTTCACCAAATTCAGGACATTGAATTTATTACACTTTTCACCAAATTCAGGACAATGAATTTCTATGTGAAATAAGGAGAGATTTTAGAGCCAAAAGAACAAGTTTTGTTTCCTTCTCTTTGATGTTCAAATGACCTATGAGTTTATAAACTATGTTTTGTTTCCTTCTCTTTGATGTTCAAATGACCCATGAGTTTATAAACTATGTCCATGTAGTCATCCACAAACTAATCATAATGTTTGACACAATTGTTTCCACCTCATGTACAATCATCATGTACTTAAATGGATAGAATTTGTCACACACCCTTATAGTAACCAAAAAAACATTGTATATACCAATGTTAAAAAATTCGGCGAAAAATCACAACTTTAACTCTAAGTCGATTTTTTGGTGAGTAAAATCATGGAGTCGCGACTTTTTTGAAAAACTTGTGGGTCGACCCAAAAAGTCGCCCAACAACTTGGATCCGCCGGTTATAAAGGCAAAATCGATTTTTTGGGGGTCATTTGAGTTAGAGGCTTGATGGGGGAGGAGTGAGAAGGGAAAGAGGAGACCATCAACTACTTTGGAGGCTTTCAAACACCATTTACCATCTCCATCAAAGATTTTTGTGGAAAAAGGGTTCAAGATTCCTCACATGTATGTACATTTAATCCCATTGTTTTTCTATCTTTTCCATGTATTGTTTGAAAGTTTTCATGCATATTTCTTTGACTATTTCTTTGCATATTTTTTTGCTATTTTTTTTTGTCATTTTGCAATTGATTTCCATGCCCAAAAATGGCAAAAACAGTCACAATGTAAGGAAACAGTCATAATGTAAGGGGGATTTAAAAATTAGCATGGAATAGCATGCGTGTTCTTTTAATTGTTTAGCCACCATTTTCTTCTTACATTTCATGGTTTAAAATCTAAATTTAGTCTGATTTTTTAAGTTAAAATGTTGTTATTTTTTTCCAAGTTAAAATGTTGTTATTTTTTTCCAATGGAGTTTAACGTAATTTTTTTTATGTTTTTTGTTCCCTAGGCTTGCATTTTGAGGTTGTCATTATGGTGAGCCTAAGGATAGAACAAATAGGCAAAATTTGTGTTGCAAACTATGGGGGCATCACATGTCAAGAGGGGTTAACATGTTGAAATACCATCTAGCCAAACTACCTGGCCATGATGTTGGCATTTGTACTACAGTGACCCCAGAAATCGTGAGATCTGGCCATGACGCCATCCATGAAAAGATAGAAAGAAGGATGAGATCGTTGCAAACAAAGTTGAGCTTGCATCTTTGGCTAAGCAAGAAGTGTAGGTGCATCTCTATCTACCACTATCAAGGAGGGTAGTAGGAGGGGCTCCACAGCTTCACCTATTGGGAGGGCGGGGCTCTCATCCTATTTTGTTCCACAAACAGGAGGTGGATCAACCTTCTATCAATTCAGTTGTAATGAAATTGAAAAAAGGTAGAAGCAGACAAGGTAATGGGGAGGTGCCTTTACTGGAGTCACATACCTCTCAACATTGTTAAAAACAATCCATTTTGACAACCGATGTGTGATGCCATTGCAGTAGTTGGCCCAGGGTCTAAAAGTGCCACCTTCAAGGAGTTGCGGGTCCCAATCCTTCTAGCAAAAGAGAAGGACATCGGTTCTAAGTTGATAGAATTCAGGTAGTCATGGGAGAGCACTGGATGCACAATCATGTCATACGGTTGGACAAATGGTAAGGGTAGAACCCTCATCAACTTCTTGGTACATTGTCCTTGAGGTACCATGTTTATAAAATTAGTTGATGATCGGCACATGTAAAAGATGCAACACTTTTATGCGAGTTGATGGATGGGTCCATCCAAAATATTGGGGTGCACAATGTTGTGCAAGTTATTACAGATAATGCAACTAATTATGTGGATGTTGGCAGGATGCTTATGGAGAGGTACCCTAGTTTGTTTTGGAATCCATGCACAGCTCATTGCCTTGATTTGATGTTCGAGGATATGGGGAAAATTCCCTTTATCAAGGTGGTGATTGATCAAGCTAGGAGCATCCCCAAGTTCATTTACAACCATGCCTTTGTTCTTAGTCTCATGAGGAGGCACACCAAAAACAAGAAGTTGAAGCGTCTTGCAATCACGTGTTTTGCCACCACATTTATTACTCTTCAGTCTTTGCTTCAATGTCGGTTTGAGTTGAAGCAAACGTTTATTTGTGATGAGTGGCGTGATTGTGCTTACAGCGGGAAAGAGGATGGGAAAAACATTGCCAAGTTGGTGTACACTGAATCCTTCTGGGAAGGAGTGGAGGAAGTGTGCTCAGTGAGTGAACCTTTGGTAAGGGTTCTGAGACTTGTTGATGGTGATAAGCCCACAATGGGCTATTTGTATGAGGCCATGGATAGGGCCAAAGAGGCCATTCGAAATTATTATGTAGGAGAGGATACCCTGAGGCACAACATGCACATGTTGTTATGGGATTTGATTGATAGTCAATGGACCTGTTATCACGAATCGTGTAGTTGCCCCATAAGATGATCCTATCCAAGACGACAGAGGTGAAAGGCAACTAAATTCGCGAACTATGATATTTAAGACCTCTAAAAAAACTCAGATGTCACACAAGTCCAGAATATCGGCACTTTAGACCCAGTACATATTCTAAGCCTAGGGGGCGTCCCTATAACCAAAATGAACCTAAAATTAAGGGATGCAAGCTGATAACCTAGGGAAACTTGATTAAATATCTTAGTAGGGTAGTTAATTAGAGTTTTGCACAGTTACTAAGAGAAGATGAGTGTTTATGTGAAAAAACCCCAATTTCACCCTAGGGTTTTAAGCATGAAAAAATGGATCTAAGGGTAAACGATGAAATTTAATCAAAATTAGACACTCGAATTGATTGCTAGGTGTGAGATTAGACAATTGGAGGTGAAACTAGCAATACCGAGTTTACGGAACTGAAGATACCCACTTCTCCCAAAAACGACGTCTTCCCCTAGAGGAATGGCCAGTGCGTTAGATGGGAAATGGAGTCCAATGGTCACGAAAATATAAACTAAGGGGTTTGAATTTATTTCCAAGGTGTGTTTTAAGTTTTAAAGCCATCTGCAAACCAGATGCTATAAATATAAAAATCGACGGTTTTAAAATGAGAGTTTCGTCTGAGAATTTTATAACTAATGAAATAGAAATTTAAAACAAGAGATTATAAGTAGATCTTACCCGGAAAATCTTGTAGATGCCTTGCAAATGATGATTTTTCTTGTCTCAGTCAATTTGAAGCGATTTTGACGAAGCACCAAGTGGAAACGATTTGCCCAACTGAGGTAGCGTGCCCCTCTTCCCTACACAATCAAACTACTGAAAGTGAGATTTGCTACGCATGAAAAAGACATTGGAAATGCAAGAAAATTAGAGTGCATATCAAAGATCAAAGACACTATTGAGAAACCCTTGATTATCCAAACGTCTTCGAGAGAAACGAGTTGGGAGATCCACAAAAACGTCCCAAGAGAAAATGTCCTTCTGCATGTAAAACGCTATCTTCCAAAAATATTTGATATCTGAAAAACTATTTCAAATTCTAAGTAAGATAAACTTTCCAGCTATGTTGCGTGGGAGCACCCCCCACCCCCTCGCTCCCGTTCTCGAAGCTCTCTCCCAAAATGCTCCCAATTTTGGAAGAACGCTCCCAAGGTGCTCCTGAGGCACTCCCTTCCTTTCCTATACTAAAAGCTCCTATACTAGGTTGATCGTTTGATGACAAAGTTATGGTACCCCTCTTCTTTGTGAAGCTCTTACAAAAAAATTTATGGTTGATCATTGGATGATAATGTTACAAGTTATTACTACTAGATGATTGATGTTATATGGTTGAATCCATGTATTCTATAGCTAATTCAACATTCTACATGTTTTTTAGATATGAATCCATCAAAATATATTAAAATATATACTATACAAAAAACGCTCCCAAAACGGGAGCTTTTGAAAATTTCGTTTTTCGCTTCGATCCCACTCCCTACTCCCAACAGCATAGCTTTTCAATCACAAACAAGAACATCCCACAAAGAAGATCCAAGAATTTCTGCAAAAATCTCTCTATTCAAATGTCTTGAGCCAAGAGTACAAAATTTCACGATGCCATACAATGAAGGGATTACAACTCTTAAATAGATTGAGAGTTTGTCCACATTCTAAGCAACATCCATCCAACGGTTGAGATTAAAACATCATCAACAGTCGAGATCTTTTAATTTTACATTACATGGATCAACTTAAATAAATACATTTGAGGGGGGCGAATTACCTCATAAAATCCATTTTTACAACATGATAAATCATTATATTTGCAAGTTTAACAATTAAGGGACATGGGGGGGGGGGGGTCATTCAGGGGTACCCTCATACATATTTCTAAAGATACAACTTCATTTATACACTTTTATTTTGGCCATTTTAGCCAATTTCGGCCCATGGGTCTTCCCTAAGAGAACCAAAAAAATAACCCGTAACATCAAACTAGATGAAAATGGTGTAGATATGTCCGGAGAACCATAATAAATTATCTGGAAGCATTCCCTTGCCATTTACTTGACCGCACAAGCCAAATCGATGTCCTAAGTGATTTTCCTAGTTCATTTTTTAATGGTACTTTCTCCGAAAATAATAAAAATCATCATAAATTCATTAGGCTGAGAACTAGGGAAAACTGACTGCATAGAAGTGTCTGGATACATAGTAGAATGGTACAAGTGACTACCCATACAAACTGATCCACTGAAATGCCATAAATATCATCATCTCATAATAAAAATAATGGTGAGAGTCAATAAAAAAAATAATAATCTTTGGAACTCAATAACTGTGACCATTTGCTGAAAACTAAAACTGCAGTATTGGTCCTGGGCATGTCTGGAGCGAATATAACCACTGTTAATTTTTGTAGTCACTGCCTTGGGAACCGTGTTTGACTCGGTCAACTAGGTTGACCTGGTCAAAGTACCCAAAGACAAGGTGAGATAATGAATTGAAATGATCATGCATCCATCCAAGGTAAGAACTATTCCAAGATGTATATTAAAACCCAACTTAAATCATGCTAATCAGAATCATGGTGACAATAATAATAACAATAACAATCAATAAAATATACCTGTGTCTTTGAGTAATCATTGAATCCTATGGAAGTCTCTTTTATATGTCATGCTTAAAAAGTTTAAACAATTTGCTAGTGCTAGGTGAAGGTGGAAAACAAGGCTAAGGTAAAAGGGAAATAACTTATAGATGATTTTGACCATATGATCTCCCTGAATGATGACAAATACACACAACCACAATGTCATATGAACGCCAGATAAACAATAGGGAATGGTGGTGTCTCACAAGTGGATGAGTTGATTTGAAAGAGCCCATTCAACTTTAATAACATGTCTACAATTCACATCCAAGCTAACAATCAAGCTCCGTGAGAATCTTTTCTAGGACCCTTGCGTTGAGTACACAAGAAACTGTAGTGAAGAGATCATAGGGAACACATAGAATTAGTTGTCCCTTACTCCATCTCACATCAAAACATGTAGGATCCGTGAGGAATTAATCATTACATTTCAATAAGATGGCCAACAGTATTTAGATTTAGCATTTATTTATCCACTACTTTATTTGGGCCTTTCACAATTTCATTTCATAGACCCTTTTAAATTGTGTCTAAAGACACAGTTTGCAACTTTATTTGAGGGCTTGCATTTCTAAGTATAATATAGCATATAACACATAATGCATGTAATGATGATAGGCATATTGCTTCAAGTTTTAGCTGACACTCTTCGGGCAACTAAAGGGGAATATCCACAATCAAGACCAAACATCAAGGGAAACCGACCAAAGAGGTCAAGGCTTCAAAACCCAACTCGCCTAAGCTCAGGAACCAACACGAGCGGGTTCTCTTGGCCCAGAAGGATCAAGGCTTCGACAAGTTTTGTTGCAAAACTCAGAGCCGAGACACAAAACAACATGGGATCCATCATGCATAGGGGTCAAAGTGGGGAAGATGATCTTCAATATCATAGGTCTTAGTCAATCATAGGTCATGGGAGGAAACTCAATTATGGATGAACTGGATGGATGGGTACAAGTGATACATGGAACCAGCAAAGCACTAAGGTTTAAAAGTTGTGTAAAGCATGGCATAAGCAATAGTCTTCTACATCAGATTCTTTAATCATTCCCAACACAAGTTTAAGCATCAATATACATATAATATAGGCATAGGTCACCGTAATCATCATAGCACAACAAGTCCAAGGTGTTATTATACATCAGAGAGCAAAATTCTACCAAATATCTATATACCTGATCTCACCATATAGTTGCCTCTATCTGATATGCCCATCTGCAAATTGTTTACCATATCTATTGCTCTACTCGAATGAACTAGGTAACCACTGAAGTCTTCTCAAAGGAAAAGGAGATCTCAGTTCTGACAAAGAAATAATTTGTATCTGTTGCTAAAAAAAGGCTCTGAATGGCTCATCATTGTAATAATGATCCATGTTGTATCTCCATCAATAAGTATGGCTCAGAGGAAAAGAGAAAATCTACATGTTGCATCATGGTAGCCCAAATAGAATATATTTTTGATAACAAGAACAAGATGCTTCATCGACCCATTCATGCAACAGGACTCTTCCTCAACCCCGCATTTGCCTACAAATGCAATTTTGATTTTGATAGTGAGGTTTTGGAGGGGCTCCTCACTTGTATTCAGAGGATGATACCTGATTATGAGGCTCGCAATGCAATCAATCGCGAGATAGTCGTGTATCGGGATGGAACTGGAGTATTTAGATTTGGTGATGCTATTTGTGATAGGACCAATTTCATGCCAGGTAAGTTATTAGAGTGTTTTAACCTTTATTTGAAAGATGAATTATGATTTATTTATATTTATTTCCTATTTTAGTTTTCCAATGTTGAATGTAATAAAATGTAATTTAGTTTCCTTTCTTTCTTGTTTGGTGTAGCTATTTGGTGGCGAACGTATGGTGTGAGGACACCAAATTTATGGAAATTTGCCATCAAAATCCTTAGCCAAACCTGTACCGCTTCGCAATGTGAGCAGAATTGGAGTGTATTTGAAAAAATACATGCAAAGAGACACATAAGGTTAGAACTTAGAATTTCAACAAAGCAATTGCATTTAAATTTTTAATGCAATTAATAAATCTATGTTCCTCTAAGATATTATAATTTATTAATTTATTACCCTCTAGACTCATAAAAAAATTTATTACCCTCTTATAGGTCGGAGTTCACACATCTTAATGACTTGGTGTACATCCATTACAATCTCTGCTTGTGGATGAGACAGATAGAGAAAGAACCAGATGGCGAAGGCCATCTCCTTGGACAATATATATATATATATATATATATATATATATATATATATATATATATATTGTCTAAGTGGAGGGTGGAGATTGAGACTCCTATCATGGAGGAGTCATCTACATGGCTAGAGATAAAGGAGGGGTAGCAAGAGGGGCAGGATGAGGAGGAGGAGGAGGTCAGAGACACCATGGAGGGTGATGTGCTAGCATCGCCACCACCTTCTGCACCGATTGATACATATAGTCCTCCATCCATCATTCATCATCCAGTATTAGATGCAGGGAAAGGGCCTTTTGCTGCTACTACTAGTTCTAGGGTCAGGCCTGACAAACAACCCATGATATTTTCCCGAAAAAGGGGAAGATGGCATTGATATTAGATGGCTAGCTGTTATTTTCCTCAGATACATTTTTTTATGCGATGCCATTTTGTATTGGTTATACACTTTTGAGTCCTTGATTAGACAACTATGATGTTTCAGGATTCACTATCGACTTTGATGTATCATTTTATATTTGGCATGACTACATGATGATGATATATATTAGTGCTTTCTCCATATTTATGTTCCAATGTGTTTTTTTATGTTATTGCTACTTTATATGTTTAAAGTTCTAAAAAAATGAATGTATTTTGTATTTTTTAATGTTTGTTGACTTTTGATGATTTTTCCCGATTTTTTCGTCGATGTTGTCGAAAAATTGTATTCAGGACCCTTGTCGACTTTTTTTCAATCCTGACTTTTTCAACATTGGTATATACCTTTCTTCTTTTTGTTTTCTCTTGATGCAAATATATGAAGTACTTAAAAAAACAGAAATTGGCATGCATCACTTGCACAACATTCACCCACATAATGTTGGGCTCACCATACTCTTCATACTGTTGACCGTGCACTTCCTTCTAAGTCCTGGTGGTTAAGAATATCATGTTCACAAGCTTGACCTTCTTTCCATAACTGAAGTTGTTGGCATCAAAGTATGCTTGTAGAATGTTAAACCACTCATCAAGTGCCTCAACATCAAACTTTCCTTTAACAATCGAATGTCATGGTCAATGTTCACAGAAAAGGGGTCTTACTGTTCAACCACTAAACAAACCTGATCCATCCTAGCCTCTAGGTTATCATTTCAGGGGTGGTATGGGGCACAATTCTCCATAATAGTTCTACAAATTGATTTAAAATCTATAAAGAGCTTTATTGATCATAGTAATAGTTCTACAAATTTATTTAAAATCTCCTCACCCTATTTATATAGAGCTTTGTTGATCATGGTAATAGTTCTACAAATTTATTTAAAATCTCCTCACCCTATTTATAAAGAGGTTTGTTAATCATGGATTGTTGTAGTACCCTGTTTTTGTGGCTTTGACTATGTATGCTATTTTGAGGGTGACCCTACCTACTATCTCGCCAACTCGTGTGATCATAGACATGTTTTTATTTGTACATGTGACTGATATTTTAATATGTGCTACTTGTTGTTTGATGATGAGCTAATCATATATATACTTTTATTAAGAAAGAAACATGCTTGTCCATTCGATCAGACGGCATGAATGATATATATGTTCTAATTCATTATGATTATGACATAATGTGAACTATACTGTGTACGGTTGGTGTCCAGATGAACGATTGTAATGAGGAAGAGTATGTGATGTCTTTATGTTGCTGGTTATATGTTGACAACGCTATGTATAGAGATGTATCAATTTGACATTTGCACAATGAACTCCAAGGAGTTTCTTACTAAGACTCGGGAAGGGGTCAAGAGGCAAGAATGCCTCGATTGACAATGAATACCTTACGAGGATAATCTGAATCATTATGGTTGTAATATGTTCGTGTTATGAGTCCCATTCTTGACCATCCTTAATGTTGCTAACCAATGACCAAGATGTGATGGCAGATTCATATGCGATATGTGCTCAAGGATGGGAGCCAATTAGATGCGACCTTGAAAGGGGCATGAGGCCAAATTGCCTATATGGGTAACAAATATGACTACAACACATTTCCTTGTGAATAATTGTAGACTCTTTTGTGATTGTAAGCTACGCTATATGACATGAAATTGAATCTGTGACACACGGCTAAGCCTTTCTAGCCAGCCAATATACATATGTGGGACATGTCATCCCTCATTTTGCATGAGGATTATCCATCAAGAAAAAATTTAATCTCTAATCTCTTATGGTCATCATTCTAATCTCTTATGGTCGTCATTGTGTCTAATATTTGTCCATGCATATGTTGTAAAAAGTGAGACAACATTTGCAATTGTTTATAAAACGGCTAATCTATAATGTATAATTAGCTCACCTATGAGAGTTGTACTCAGTTAGTGTCTCGTGAGTGATTTTTTTTACTAAGAAAGATTTAGATTCTTATAGTCTAAATCTTTCAAACTTTTTCAACTCGATAAAAATCCTCCAAAACTGTGAGCTCGTCCTAGTACAACCGCCCTAGTCATGGTGTGAGCTCGTCCTAGTAAAACCGCCCTAGTCATGGTGCTTCCTTGGCCCTTGGTCTATTTCATCTCACTTTGGACCACTATGGACATGTGTCAAGCCAGCCCTAGTTAGTCTAGATTCTTATGGGAGTCCTCTTGCACTTGGTCATCATGACTATTAAGGTATGTTGGTCATTAAACATAAGATGGATAGTTAGAGGTGTCTTTCCCTAGCTCAAACCTTGGGTTTTATGTTCTATTTCTCAATTATATTTTAAAAACGAATCTCTCTTTCCTCATGTTAGACCCTCACCATATTTTTATACAGTCACATATCCCCATGCATGCCACTTGGATTCCTCATACCCCATCTCTGGGATCAATTATCTTTTAACAAATCCCCTAGAATTGTGCCAACTCAATGCCGCTAGATGAAAAATGGCTACAAGATTTCTGAAAACTGGTTATCCTGGAAAATATGATAAATATTGAGGAAGTTAGCAAATCAAGAACTGTCGTTTAAAGAACCACACCACATTTGTTGTCACGTGTGTTGTTTTCTTGTAGAATATTCCCTCATTTAACTAATTCATCCCTCTTTTAGCAACTTGCCCCCTCTTCTTGATGAGGCACCCTCTCCTTTTTTACTTGTCAGTGTTTGTTGGAACCACCTCATTACTTTATTAATTTTTTACCATGTCAGGAGGAAAACAAATCTTTTTTACTTGGTTCTAGAATAGATCTAGAGTTTTAGACATAAAAATATTTTTTTGATGAAAAGTTGGTTAAGTCTCAAGTCCTATATAAAGAGACTACCTCTCTCATTTTCATTGTTGTTGTTTGGCTTGAGGAACTTTTATTAAATGTCAATTTAAAGGCTTTGGATGGAAATTTCTTGAGATCCACTTGTGTATGTGTGGCTTATTTCTTGCTTCATGCTTCACGTTGGAGGTAATTTCATAATAGCATTGCCATTTCTTCTATTTATGATTGGCCATTAAATAGGTAGTCCTACCTAGTTGGATGAAGGATATGGTATGTTAATCTCTATCATTATTCTCATTGTCATTTTACTTAAACAGGAATTGATCTATGTATCTTTGTCTTATCTTGGATTGTGCAATCTTAACCTCTCTTTCTTGTAAGGTGCACCCTGAAAGGAAAGAAAGGGGAAATCTCCCTTTGTGATCTTGTGTAGGTATCTCCAACACATCAATTCGACTAAGGTTAGCCTAAAGCAAAATATTTCCCATGGTGATTATAATAAGCAAGGCCCTCTTGGTAAATCTTGGGTGAGTCAAACCCCTAAAGTGTGTTTGGCACTAGTCTCTCCCATTCAACCACCAAAAGATAAAAAATCTCAAATGAACCTAAACCCTTTTTTATTTCTTATATTCAAAAAATAACAAAAGATATCTTTCTTTTTTTATTATGAAATCTACTAACCCTAAAAGATAATCATATTTAGATTTCACAATTAGTTTGGATCTTTTGTCATAAAAACTAGCACCCTAAATGCAAAGTCTCAAAAGGTTCTCGCTAAGTGCAATTATGGAAGCAATGTCATTGTCACTTTAGCAAATACTGCCCTTCTATTTAGTGACTTAGATAGGATCAAATCACTCGGGGGATTCCCAAATAGCAACTAAGTGTCAAGAAATTGATGATAAGGAAAATTGAATTAGGTTGCAAATTTAATTATGGATGGATTACGATTGTGAGTTAGAAAGATTATTTAGAAATTGAAATATAAAAGAGTGTTTTAAAAGAAATAGCTAAAATTTCATAAAACAAAGAGAACCACAATGCTAACTTGTAATTTAACGAAAGCATCCATGAAATAAGATTATCCAACCAATAGGCTCATGTGAATAATGATTTGCTATTGATAAACAACTTGTTGTAAAAGAACTAGATCAAATGATATTAAACCAGCGTAGATCCAAATCCTAGGCTCTATCAAGCGCCAAGAGGGATCGAATCTCCCGAGGTACAAACCTCTTCTAAGGTATTGCACGCAAGGAGCTACTTGAGGAGAGGTTTGCACCTCGGGATATTTGATCCCTCTCGACGCTTGTTAGAGCCTAGGATTTGGATCTAGGCCAGTTCCAGTCGTGGGCGGTGACACAAAACTGGAGTTTGATCATCATTATGTAATTATATATATTTGTCGATTATCATATTGTAAGGAATAGGTTAAGATGAAAACACGGATATCATTCTCAATCTATCTTCTTCATCTTTTCTTATCTTTACAACTAGTAGGTTTGACATCTTCTCATGTCGATCATATGAGAAGGGAGGTTGAAATTGTAGACCTACCAATTCTTTAACTCAAGATATTGTTGTAAATGTCATACCATATATTTGTTGTAAATGCCATACTAAGCCTTTCTAACCTAAGAAGACAAGTTAAGGACCGCGGTGCTTGGAAAAGAAGAAACAACCCTGAGGTTGATCAAGAGGGATTGTTCCTCCACCTTTATTGGTATCTATATTCTCTAACATTTTAACCACCTCATCCATCTCTGGTCTCTTATCAGGATTGGCATCCTAACATCTTTTCATCACATTTGAAAGAGAACTAGGGAAACATTGATTAATTTATGGCTGCAAATTCTGAGATGAAATAAATTAACGCAAAATCAATTTATTTGACTAAGAACTCTAAAGACACTCAATCTAAAATTGGAACTGTTTGAAATTGAACCATATTAGTAATTGGAACTGCTTGAAATTGGACCATGTCAACATCATGTTGCTCTGTGACCATTACACGTTGAGCATATCCTACAGTTGGTTCTACGAGTATATTGGTTGAATATTGTCTTTGTTGTTCTACAATTTGATTTCTTTGTTCTTCTAATTGTCGATCAACGTTTCGTTTTCTTTGTTCTTCTATTCTAATTGTATATTGGTTGAATATTGTCGGTCAACGTTTCGTTTTCTTTGTTCTTCTCGTTCTTCTGTTGTCATTTCGTCTAACTTTCTTTTTCAATATTCTTTTTGTTTATCTTCTTTCGTTTCTTTTCTTCTTCTCCTTATTTTGTTGTCATTTCGTTAGATTTTCTTAGACAATTTCTTAACATGTACAGTGCTGTAGTGGAGATTTCTCCCTTACTACTCTCTCCTTTTTCTCGTTGTTGTTGTGATCAAGTAGTAGGAGAGAGTAGACAATTTCTTAATGGGATGCATTTCATTTTCTAATTAACATTAAAACTCACTTAACAATTTGGATCTAAATCTTTTGTAACAAATTGCTTGATATTCACTTGGCGCATCACCTATCTTGGGAGCATTTGTTGCATTATTCACTTGCTCATTTTAAATCACATCTTATTTTATATAGGAGCAAGTTAATTGACTCATGGAGATGAGCTCTTTTAGTTTCTGGAATCTATGAAATCTCTACACATACAACACTCCAACACTTAGTAAATTTGTTTTCCTCACAATCGTAATACATTCATGGGCATCTTTGCAATACATTACCCCTCTTTCAACAAGAATGATTTTGATTAAATTTTGCTCGAGATGAGATTTGTGGCTTCACCATAGATAATCGGTCAGAGGTCCTTATCCTAGTCAAATGGTCCATGTGCCTTGATGTGCCTAGTTAAAGACAATGCCTAATCTTCTAGTGATGTGACATTTTCTAACCTTCATTTACTCGTAGCATGTTTTCTAATATGACGGTATGTTAGCATGAGATGTTACATGTATGCTTTTATAATGGCTCATTTATGCTCATCTTTTAGCCTAACCTTAGTCTTATTCTGTTAACTTAATAAGTGTGTTAGTACAAAGGTTGATTTGTACTTTGGTGAACTAAGTCAAGTGATTTTCATCTATTTCATAACTTTTTGCCTAGCCATTTTTCACCTCGCTAGCCAAATCACCTATACCTTTCATCGTTCTCCTTTGTGAATGATCTGTCACTAATAATAACATATGGTATCATTACTATTCCAATGTATGAATGCCTCAAAGAAATTTAAGAGCCTTGTACTCTCTAAAAAGGATTTGTTGATGAACTAAATGCAAAATGCAAACGGAAAACTTCAAGGTAGATACTCCCCATCACAAAGGCCAGTTTCTTGTGTCCCATATTATTAAAGCCACATCTAAAGAAAAATGGACTAAGCCAACGAAAGGGGTAAATGAAATAAAAATGAATGAAATATCAAAGGAAAAATCAATTAAAGGGATCACTATAAAAGGGCGCAAGGATGGATGACCCATGACAACACTTCCTAGGCACACATGTGGAAGAAACACCTAAAAAATCCTAATTGTTGAAAGTTAAGGATAGGCCAACACACTGGTGTTACTGGGATGGTTATTTCACAAACACCCCCATTCTTCCCTATGTATGCATTTCACTTCATGTACCCTCACTTGACCTAGGTAGCTAAGCTATTTAAGTTGGATTAGGACTCTCAAATGCAAAAGGGTTCTAAAGGTTATACTTATACTAATGTTAGACTAGGTGGGTAAAATATGATAATCATTGAATTATTAGAAAAAATATGCTTGTAATATGTATCTTGTGTATTAATTTCATCTTAGATGAACATTTACCTAAGTTTTGATGATGGTTAACTTTATTACACTAGAGTGATCTTATTTACACATACTATGACTTGATTGGTGTGTTGGATAATCATTAGTCACCTCTACTTAAATTACTATATTGGTGATGTTCCTAACACATTTGAGGGGACGTCCTAACTTCAGGAGCATTTGAATTCTTGGCAGCGTGCCCAAAATTGTGCCATCTCAATAACATTGGCTGCAGAATGGCCAAGGGATTTCCGAAACATGGCTATAATATAAAATCCAATGAATATTAAGAAAGTTGGAAAATCCAAGTGTCATTTAAAAGTGTCAAACCGTAATTTTTACACAAGTTCCTTTTTGGACCATTTAAGGAGAGCACACTAGCTTTGGGGACTTGTTTGTTACACTTAGTTCGAATATGGACAATTTATCAGTGTTACACGAAAACATGTTTCCAAATCTCGAAATCTAGTTTACTCGACACCATGAGTTGCAGAAACTAGGAACAAGTTTGGGGTCATTTCCTTCGCATGCCCAAAATCGGAAACTGTCGGAAACGTAGAGTGGGGTCATTTCCTCAAAATCAAGAAACGTGTACACGTTTCCTCATATCCTCGATCCAAAATTAAGCATGTGGTCCACCATAAACCCTTGGACTTCTCATTTCTTTTACCCATATATTTATTTTCAGCGCTCGACTTCCACTGGTGCATGAGGAAAACAAAATGATTGCATTCACTAGGGGTTTTTCCTATTTCAGGTGGTGATATACATGTCTGGCATCTGCAACCATAATTTTGTCGCATCGCAACCACAGCTCAAGCTGGAGGGCTTGAAAACAAGTACTTCCACCAACTGGAAGGATTGGGGTCTAGATTGAATACCAGTTAGTGGTTACTCGTTACTGGCGCCGATTTCCAGTTTTGTTTATGCATAAGGGTTATTTGTTCTTGTTAGTCGATCTGTGTTTGTTATTTGTTTTTATTCCTCAGTTCGTGTTCCTGTTTGTTACTGTTAGTATAACAGTGATACAAAATCGTGTCAATGTTATATTATTCAACAATAACACAGGGATTTTTTTTTATCTTTTATTATTTAAATTAACACAATTAAACTTAAAAAATCTCTTAAAATTTTAATTTTTAATTTTATTATATAAATTTTAACTATTGAATATTGATTAATTTAATCAATTTTAATTTTTTAATCATCACAAATTCACAATATTTAATCATTTTTAATTTTTTAATCATCACAAATTCACAATATTGTCTTAGACACTAACAAAGATTTATAAGTTATAACTTATGTTAATATATGGTACTTGTAACTTATATTCCTCTTAGATTTATTATAATTAGATAATTTATTATTTATGAATGAATCATTGAATTGTGATTTATGAATATGATGTTTAAGTGGTTTAGAGTTTACATGATGACAATCACAATAAATGATGTTAGTGTTATTGTTTTGTTGCTATTAATCTTTAGAATCATAAGTTATAAAATATTAAAATTTCAATGATATAAAATTTGTAGTATTCTTGGTAGGGTCCCCTATGCTGAAGACCTGGACGTCCCCATCGCCGTTTCCTAAAATTTTGGGGGGCACTTCTACATATATTGATTCTTCGTTTTCCCGCGTCTGGAAACTTGGGGGAACAGTGCAATTTATCTTGGAGCACCCTCCCGTTTGGGCCTTGTATTGTACCATTTGCTCATTTGTTGACCATGACTATGGGGGCACTCTCTCTCTCTTGGGCTTCTTCTTCTATGGTTGGCACAACTTGGTTATTTCTTATTGAGGTAACATGTTATTTTTATCATTGTAAGGTTTATGCTCCTAATTCACTACAAGGGTAAATTTGTTCAAGTGAAATAACTTTGTTATTTTGTGGTTTAGTTTTGTTGTTTGTTTGTGGTTTGGCTATCTTAAGAGGCACAACAAATCAAGTAGCACAAGCTAAGGCATAAGTACCCTCTCTTAGTGAAAATTTGCATGGAGGTTCAATAATTTGGGATAAGAATTTGCCTTGTTTCATGCAGAGATTCCAGCCAAACATTTACTTACGAGACTACTTGGAGAATTTGATCCCAAGACCCCATAGTTCAAGGGTTTGAAGGCATTATCCTTTTCTCTAAATTCTTCAACAACAAAAAACCACCAAAACATCTTAATTCTCTTGAATTTAAGGTAGATTTAAGATAGATTATTCCAAAAAATCAAAAAATATTTATTTTAATATCTAGACTAGTTTGAAATAATTTCTAGGGTAGATTTACCCTCAAAAAAATCCCCAAATAAATAGAAAATATCTTAATTTATGGAAAAAAAATTTAAAGCCAATCTAGCACTCTGAAAAATTCAGATTTCTACTACTCAAAATTCTACACTTTCTTTGCTACTTAAATCTGGGTTTTATTTGAATTTTCTTGCCATTTATTTACTACAAATTTGTTTGAGACAACAACTAATATATCTTAGAAAATTTGTGCTTGGTTAGATATTAATTTTACTTACGGAATCACCTTGGGATATTTGACTAAGTGGGTGTATTTGAATTCTGGAAATGCTTGCAATCTGTTGCCACATTGAATAATACATAACAACAAAAAATACTTGGAGTTTACTTGGTTAATGGCAGTTGAAAATCCTATTTTACATTGGCTAAATAGTTCCTTGTTATATGCTGAACTTTATTCATTTGGTAGTGTTACCGCTCAAATTAGCACCCTTGATCAAGGTCATGGATCCTGGTGCAATGAGTGATAATCATGGAAGAATATAGTGCCCAATGTCACCACAACCTAGCTTCTAAACACTTTACGTCAACACCTAATACAAAGGGGAAGTCCCTAGAATTTGGTAAATGATATTTACAATTACTTAAACAACACACAAACACATTCCCCAAGAAACCTCTCAGCGAAAATTAGTGCCTTATGGAGTCATAATAATGAAGCCATAATAACACTAAGTGAGAGGAAGGAGTTATAAATTTATAACACCATCATGTATTCCAAGAAAAATAACTTCAATATGTTCTATTGTTATGAAGTTGCAGCAGTCAAAACACTTCAGAAAGCTTGATAAAAATCAATCAAAACAATGCCAACTTACCATATGAGATATACCTTCTATAGTGGAGCAAGGGGCAAGCCTCCGAGAGGTGAAGGGAAATTCACTAGTAAGAACTTGCCAGATACTTCATTAGTATAGGGTCACCTTAATTAGCATTGTTTTGAGTTGGCAGCGTAAGGGAGATCCTAGTGATTTCCACATTCATATCGCTACATGTTAGGGTTATTAATGGGCCCCGCAAGGGATCTAATTTTCCCTATGTTTCATGGGGACCCATTCCCCCCCCGCAAAAAAGCCCCATACCCACCGTCCCCGAGGTTCGAGGACTTGGGGACCCCTAGGAAAAGTCCCCAGTCTACCAAGGACATCATCTGGGACTTGGAGACTTGGTGGCCGTACCCAAAATGTCCCTAGAAATTTTTGGGGACTTCCGAGCAGATTTTGGAGACATTCCAAGTAGATTTCAAAGATGTCCTAGGTAGACTTTGGAGATGTTCCGAGCATGTATCTTCAGTTTTGACAATGGACATTGATGATTGGACAATATGATCATTTATCCCATCCATATTTTTCGTATTATTTTTGAATCTAAATATGAATCTATACAAATTGCAGCTCAAAATATGGGTGAATCACTCTAATGGCAGCAAAGGGTCCATGCCAACAAACTAAGAAATGCAACAACTCTACGGTCTGGTCCTTCTAGGTATTTCTCTTGTTCATCTCATTTTAGGGTCATCTTAGCTTTTACATATTGTACATAGGTTTGAGGAGTTATTCAAGTCCAACTCTTTCCCCATCCCAACTTCAAGCACTATGAAAACAATTGGATAGTAAAGACTTAGATTGGGTACTAAACCTTTGAATAAATTCCTATTTAATATCCTTCTTAATCTAAAATATCAATCTAAGCTCTTTACAAAATGCAAGCATGTATATCCAAAAGTATTTTGTAGTCTTATTTAACACAACTGTAAAAATCTATAGAACGTGTTGAGAAGGGAATGCCTTTTAACCCAATCATCATAAACACGAAATATAAGGAATAAAAGTTGTTTTAGAGACAAGCATTCTTCTCATAAACCCTTCATGGACCATAAGGTAGATTGAAAATAGTTAAACTTACGTTTCCTAGAGCTAAACAACATTTTGCTTGAATGTTCAAGTGCCAATAATGGAATGCCACCTAGCTCTTTTCTTATTTGCTTGAGCTTTTTTCAAAACTAGCAAGTATAAGGGATGTGCATAATATTATATATCGTATAAACTATTGTGCTTACAAGCAACTGCAAATGTTTATGGTGAATTCTACATACATAATAATTCTTGAAAAAATAATCCATAGCCTCTTTGCTCTTTAAATAGGCTTTCAATATCCCAAACCCTAATTACTTAGCTTGGTCAATAATTAATGACTACCAACTAAATAGTGGGACTTAATAAATTGCTTAATCTCAGATAATCATACACAAGTAAACAATTTAAGCATTTCAATGTTTACTCTATAAGCCAGAAAAGGATTTCTAAGCTAGATGTTAGATCTGCAAACTTATAAGAAATAATCAACATCTTAGTTAAATATCACCTCGGTTAAGCGCAACATTCACATTCATAAGATCTTGCACAGTACGGACCTCCAAAGCCTCAACTTTATTCAAAATATGATAACAATAATACATTACAGGAGGAGAGGTTACTTGCTTCATCCAAATGAAGAGCAAGTGCCTCACTTAAATAGAAAAGAGACAAATCCAGAGGTGGGCGCATTTGTATAGAGAGGGTGCATCTGCTAGCTTGGCATGAATTGGAATGATTTGTCCCGAGGCTTGCAAAATGGAAACAACTCAATACAAAGTGATTCCTTCCAAAACCAAACTCATCCCATTTAGGTGCAGACATTACCATGAGTATGGCCATATTAATAGAGATTGCCCGAATATACCATCGCCACCGCCCCAAACGGCTAGTCAGACCCAACAACAAGATAGCTTTACCCTGCTCAACAGGCGATCAAAAGGGGAAGCAAAAACTCCAGCACATCCGGTCCCTCCCAAGACAGTAGATCCAAACCCTTTTGTTGTTCTGGAGGAGATGGAGATAAATTAGATCCAAGAAACCCAATCGACGCGAATAGATACCCTATCGACTGAGGAAGGGGAAGATCCATAGTAGATCAAGAGGAGAAAACTAGATCCGACAGAAGATAGAACCATGAGTGAAACAAAGGACCAAAGCAATAAAGATGGAGAGGAGGAGATGACTATTACATACCACGAGATACAGAAGATTGTCGACACCAGCAAGAAAGGAAATCTAACAGAAATCCCTCCATCCTACATTCCAATCATTCGGCAGGCTCTACACGAAGCTACTCAACTCATACCACAAGACTCAGGCTCTCCAAGAAAAACAACAAACAAGCTTGGCATTCAATCGGCAATGACACTACCACAAGCAACTAAGAAAGACCATAAAATACGGAAAAAGACAAATCAACAATGACTAGTTGAACTAGGGGAAACCCTAATAGCATCAGGTAATCATCAATCCTTGGCGGCTTGGCTAGAATCCCTCCCCTCTTTTCAGTAGTTTCTCAATAAAAATTCTTTCTTGGTATATTCAAGGATTAGGAAGGAAATCCAAAAAAAGAACCCTCGAATCCAAGATCTACCAAGAAAATCCAACCATTGTTGTCATACAAGAAACCAAATGCTCTACGGAAACATTGTCAACCCTCTCAAGCTTTTGTTGGAGAGGATGCCAGTCATTCGCTCTTGACGTGCATGGCTCTACAGGAGGTATGGCCATCCTATGGGACCCCTCACTAGTACACCTATCCAACATTTTCACCACTCCCCATACCATCTTGCCCTCCTTTCAGCTTCTCTCCATAACTTTTCAAGGAATTGTCACCAATGTATACAACCTGACCATCCCCTCACTCAAGACCAACTTCATGTCCTCCCTTTCAATTGTCAAGAACTTTCAAGTGCAAGATGTCGTCAGGATAGTGGGGGGTGATTGTAATCTGATCTCCAACCCTTTAGAGAAAAAAGGGGGCATCAATAGTCTAGATGTTGCAAGTTGTGCATTTGGACCTCTGATTACTAACTTAGAACTGGTGGATATCCAACCAGAAAATGGGGCTTTCACCTAGAACAATAGAAGGGGAGGAATGCATTGCATTGCCTCCAGATTGGATCGTTTTTCGCTCTCAACATCTTTCATTAGAACTTATGCCATCACAGAATCTCACATCCTCTCGGGGGCGGGCTCAGATCAATGGTCGATGAGTTTAGAGATAGATGAGTTTGTCATAGCCAAGAATCGTCCATTCAGATTTGAAAAAATCTGGCTAGGGCATCCGGAATTTGAGGACACCTTCACAAAGTGGTGATTGAGTGCCTCGGTAACAAATGGGTCAAAGATGTACAGTTTACAACAAGAATTAAAACAGATAAAAGACAAGCTAAAAACTTGGAACGAGGAAGTATTTGGCAACATTTTTTAAGCCAAGCAGCTAGAAATAGAGCTTGCAGTTATTCAGGAGGAAGCTATCTCAAAGGGGTACATCGATGAGATCCTACAAAGAGAAAGAAATCCAAAAGGCAATAAATCAACACATGGAGCAAGAAGAAATCCTCTGGAAACAGAAGTCAAGGGTATGCTGGCTTAAGGAGGGTGAAAGAAACTCAAAATTCTTTCATGATTCCTATTATCACATATATACAGTGTTACCAACATCGACCGAGAAATCACTGATGTCCGAGAAATCGCGAGTTTTTCAGCTTGGCGATTTTTTCTCAAAAAATCGCCAAAAAAATTGGGGCGATTTTTTCCCGAGATATTGCTGATTTTTTCGAGGTGATCTTTTCCCGATATTTTCCCGATTTTTTCTCGATTTATCCCGAGATATTGCCAATTTTTTCTAAAGCTAAAATTGAATATTTTTGTATTTTTTTAAGTTTGCCGATTTATTGCCGATTTTTGCCGATGTGTTGCCGAGATATCCCGAAACGATGTTTCCTGGACCCTACCGATTTTTTTCGCCGCGTCGATGTTTGCAACGCTGCATATATATTGCAATTGGGCTACCATGATGCATCATACAATTTGATCTCTTTATTTTTTCGAGCTACACATTCAGATGGGGTTATAGCATGGATCATTTCATATTGAGCCATTCAGAGCCTTTGTTCAGCAACAGTTTCAGATTATTTCCTTGCTAGGACTGAGATCTCCTTGTCTATTGAGATGATTTCAATGGTGACCTAGTTCATTCGAGCAAAGTAGCAGATCTAGTACACAATTACAGATGTGAATATCAAATAGAGACAGGGATATGGTGAGATCAAGTATATGGCTCCTTGGTTGGATTTTGCTCTTTGATGTATATTAACACCTAAACTTGTTATGTTATGATGATGATGGTGACCTATGCTTATATGACGTATATACTAATGCTTAAACTTATGTCGAGAATGATCAAAGAATCTGATGTTGAATACTATTGCTTATGACATGCTTTACACAACTTTTAAACCTTAGTGATATGTTGGTTCCATGTATCATTTGTCCCCATCCATCCAGTTCATCCATAATTAATTTCCTCCCATGACCTGTGTTGATTGAGACTTGAGAGATGGAAGATCTTTTCCCCATCTTAACCCCTGTGCATGATAGACTCCATGTTTTTCTATGTCTCTGGCTATGAAGTATGTGACTTGGCTAGTGTGGCTAAGTTTACAGGAAGCTTTTCCTTTAGTCCTCAAAACAAATGCTCCACCCAACAGTATTTTTAGACAATAAAGCATCGAAACGCATAAATGTTATATCTAAATGATGCAAAAAACGAATATTATAAATTAGTCAGTGGTCAAAGGATGAGAACTCATTCCTTGTATAATGTTAGGCTCATCTTCCCCCCACAAGGGCAATAGGGTGAGGCAAACCCGTCGGGGCTATGGATGCTCGCTGGTAGCGGGGCTAGAACTTAGTCATTTACTGGAGCCCAAAAATCTTTCAAAGGCACCTGCCTTTAGAGGCTAGCTATTATATTATGTGAAACTAGAAGTTGTTTGAAAAATTCAATGGTCAAAGGATGAGCACTCATTCCTTGTCGAAACCATATTTCTCATTAAGTCATCAAAATCAAGATGTCAGAATGCCAAAGGAAACTAGTAGTAGTAAATAGTAAATACAAAAGAGGGTAGATCATAGATGAGATCAAGATGGAATAATATCATCTGTCAATAGTCCTCCTCCATGCCTGAATCAACAAACTCATCACTGCCCTGACCCTCTACTTACTCCTCCTTCTCCTCTCTGCCCCTCTAACGATCTGCATTTGTTGGTGTGGAGGATGAACCCTCCATAGGATCACCAATGCCTCCTCTAGCCTTCGCCTTAATCCTCTAGGGACATCAGTGTTAGTGCTTTGTACAATTTGTGGATCGATGTGCATCCATCTTATTGGTGCTCAAGTAATCACTCCCCAATTTTAAGAAGATGGCTAATCCAAATGGTAAAATGAGGCAGAAAGCTTAACATGCATAATCAATGGTTTCGGTTTGTGTGAAGGGTACAGTTTTACTAATGGCGTGATATATGAGTTCAATAGTCAACACAACCAACGACAGGATACTTAGAGGGATTGAAACTATCAATTAAATGCCAATCCAATCCCTCACACATGATAAAATCTAGTTATGAAACATTGTAATCCCACCAGTTCTTAGATGTTGAAATTTTGAAAACCCTAGATACTAGGACATGATGTCAACACATGTTCGACACGTGTTTTTTAGTGTCCTAATTCAAGGACACGAAAAAACACGTGTTGACATCGTGCCCATGTCCGACACAGCCCCACGGAACACGAGGGGGCTTTTGGACGTGTCTGATGACTTAGCTTATTGGTTGTCACCATGATTCTGAATGACATGATTTAAGTTGGGTTTTAATATACATATTGGAGCAGTTCTTACCTTGGATGCATGCAGGTTTAGCTTAGTTCAACATCTCGCCTTCGGTTTGGGTATTTTGACCTGGTCAACCCATTTGACCAAGTCAAACACAGTTCCCAAGGCAATGGCTAAAAAATTGACAGTGCTTATATTTACTCTAGATATCCCCAGGACCAATACTGCGGTTTCAGTTTTCATAGTTTGGCCTCAAATTGCATGATCAATGATTATTATCACTTTATTATTGGCCAGATCATATTTGTTATTACAGATGGCAATTATTTTGGTTCTCCTAGGGATCCATAGTGCTCCAGGGGGTATGAGTAGTCACTTGTACCATTCTACTATGTCTCCAAATGCTCATGTGCGGTCAGTTTTCCCCAGTCCTCAGCATAAAACAAGATATGATGATTTTTATGACTTTCAGAGGATGTACCACCAAAAAATGAACTAAGAAATCACTGAGAAAATTGATTTGGCTTGTGTGGTCAAGGAAATGGCAAGGAAATTTATCTAGATGATGTCTTATGGCTCTCCAGACACTTATACACTAGTTTCAATCGTTAGCATGTCCAGAATTTATTATTTGGTTCATCCAGGGAGGACGTTCCCCAAGGGGGGCCCTCACTTTGGCTATGTGGTGTATGACATTGTTATATCTTATGTTTTGATGTTGTAATGGGGCCTAGCGAGAATTGAGCCCCTAAGGTGCCCCCCTTGATGTATTATCATGTTATATCTTATGTTATGATGTATTTTGACTTAGACAAGACATCATTGGGCAAAAATTGCGCCCACCTTGATCTAGTCAACTTGATCCATGTATTGATCTGTGTAAAAGCAATCTCCACCATTGATGATTTTATAATCTCAACCGTTGGATAAAAAAGTAAGTTAGGGTTTGCGTCTCTCAAAAGCTATATAAATACGAGACCCCCACCCATTGTAAAGGATGAGCTTTGGCATTGGAACTTTTGAATAAAGATATTTTTCTAGGATCAAATACTTGTGTCTTTGTGGGTAATTGAATGTGATGATGATTGAAACTATGTTTCTCTTCCACTGAGAATATCAGGCATAGTTTCTTGTAATTGTTGTATCCATTTGGTTATGTAGGTGTAGGAGCTGATTTGAGGAGAAGGCACATTGGTGGGGGGGCTTGCCCTAACGTCTTGCTTCGGATTGATTCCGACATGGAGTGATTACTTCTTTATGACTCTTCATTTCTCTGTTAGTAACTTCTATTTTTTGCAGATCTCGTTCTTTCTTGTTTCACTTATTGGTTTTCCCTTTGTGTGGTAAGAGAGGAGGGCGCTAGGGTCACTGAGCAAAGCAATACAATCAAGAACTTGTCCGGATTTCGCATTTGATCTACGAAGAGACAATGCTCATCATCTAGGAAGGTAGCTGCAAATTCCAGGTTAGTATCTCAACTTAATTATCTCTATTCTATTTTTCATGCATTGCCCATCAACAAATTTTACTAAAAATCCTCTTGTAGGAAGTAGGAAAATTCACCGGGGCACTTTTAACGATATTTGGTGATCTGGGTTTTGACGATATTCATCCAAAACCCACTCCCTATCCTAGGTGTCACCATCAGATTCCATTTTCCCATGTTGAAGTGGCACTGATCCCCTAGGAAAATCGCCCTCCTTTGTCTGTGATTTTTCGAGTATTTCGTGTTTTTGGCTTTGTTTGGATTTTGCATATTGTCATACCTGACATCCAAGCATAAAATCAAGTGTGTTAGAAGCCCTAATTCTATGTCAAACCTAACCTAGGTTATTTCCCCAATTTTACCCTTAAATCCCCCTAGGGTTTTGAGTTTGATCGTTTGAATTAACACACGAATCATAGATCTGTTAACCAATTCCATGAGTCACTAAATAAATCAACTTGAGTAACATTTCCAACCTTTGTAACCACCTTTTACTCAAGTACTCCTTAAATTGTGGCTTCATCCTTAAATTTAGGGTTTACAGCTTTCACCTTACGTATTCTATGTTCTAGTTTGATCTGGTGATTTAGCTTTAGGTCTTTCCTTCTAGGATAGGTCTGGGTCTCCCCCTTTGTCACTTGGGCTTTAGTGGCATAAAGCGAAGTATATCTCAACCAGCGTAACAACCTTTCCATCATTTGGGGGTTGGGGTATCCGTAGGTCACGACTTTGGTTGCCATCCCCCTCTGCCATCTTGAATGGGATCAATTCAAGGGGAAACTACACGATTCGTGATAACAATTCCATGATTCAAAGATGGGCTCACAACTGCATAACCATACTTCATTAAAAGGAGGGTAGAATCTTCACTAAGCAACATTGCGAATGAGCTTGTCTCATACCACAGCAACATTCTCAAAAATGATGAGACTAATCAGATGAAGGCAATGGAATCGATCCTTCAACATATTCCAAAAATAATCTCTGACGAGCAAAATGAATCACGCTTGCAACCGATCACCCTGGAGGAAGTCACGGAAGCAATCCATGACAAGCCCACCAACAAAGCCCCTAGGCCTGATGGCTTTACTACAGATTTCTACCAAAGTTGCTAGATCACCATACAAAATGAGGTTTGGGAAGCAGTTGAAGAATGTCGTGTGAGATCTGTCGTCCTACTCGCTCCCAATGTCACCTTCCTCACTCTAGTGCCAAAAGAAGACAACGCAAGACACCCCAACAAATTTAGGCCCATAGCACTATGCAATGTCATCTATAAAATCATCTCTAAGGTCATCGTTAATTAACTAAAACCAATTCTCCCACACTTGGTTTCTGAGGAATAGTCAGGATATGTTGAAGGACGACAAATTCTGGATGGCATCCTAGGTGCGCATGAAGCTATGCATACTCTAAAAAACTCAAATCAATTTGGTATGCTTCTTAAACTCGACCTCTCAAAAGATTTTGATAAAATCTCCTAGCATTACATGAGGAACATCATGTTTGCCTTTGGATTCGTTGAGCAATGGGTAAATTGGATCATGGCTTTAACCTCCTCTGCATTTTTCTCTATTTTAGTGAATGGCTCACCAACTCCTACCTTCCACTCCTAAAGGGGAATTAGACGAGACCCTCATTCCCCCTTCCTATTCATACTTATAGTAGACGGGTTAGGATGATCTTTAAAGGTAGCCACCCAGAGAAATGATTTGACGAGAATCATCCTAGCCAACAATCACACTATAGCTTCCCACTTGCAATTCGTGGATGACACTATGCTTCTAGCTAAAGCATCCCTGAGAGATGCCAAAAATATTAAGCGTCTTCTGTCCACTTTCCTCATAGCCTCTGGCCTTTCCCTCAACAAAGACAAGTCTGAGATATTCTTCTTCAATACACCAATTCACCTTCAACCTGCAATTACTATAGACTGCTGAACTTTCTTCGAGGCTCTCTACCCTCCAAATACCTTGGAGTGCCACTCACTCTCACCACCAGCAAGCATGGAGCTTGGACAACCCTCATTCACAAAATAGAAAAACGCCTTAATAACTAGTCTTTTCATTCTATTAACATTGCAAGTCGACTTGTCCTTCTTAATTATGTTTTACGCAGTATGAGCATCTATCTCTTCTCCATTTTTGCTACTCCCAAAATGTTTCTAAATGAAATTCGCTCACCCCAACGAACATCTGGATAGGGTGGATCTAAAACTAAAGGACGCAAATGGGCGCTAGTGACCTGGGATAAGCTCTGCAAACCCAAACTTCAAGGAGGGCTCGGCTTAAGGGACCCTGAACTGGAAAATAAGGCAATGATGGAAAAACTCTGGTGGAGATGGCTCACAAGCCCAAATGCCCTCTGGTCTAGGATATGGAAGGATAAATATGCGTCAAATGTTGCCCAACAAGAGTTGATTCGGATGGAGACCAGCCCCAAAAGCCCAATAATTTGGAACGCTATGTGGAAAAACCGACAACTTATCCAAGAGCATGCTTTCTAGGAGATTCGGGATGGTAACACGGCTCTCTTCTGGAATGACTCATGCAAGAAGAGAGTGAAACTCTCATATTTGGAATACGCGCATCCTCTGCGGTTTTCCACGATGGTAGGGGGTCAACTCCAGGTTTCTAATTTTTGGGACCACAACAATAACCACACTCAAGGGAGATGGTGGAAGGACTCTCATAACTGGCCAAACACAACCTCCGAGGTTCATTGGAAACTTTTCTGGGAAGAGATATAAACAAGGCAAATCACATGCCAAGAAGGCCCTGATATCCTTAGGTGGGGTTAATCCAACAGAGGCACCTTTACTCTTAAATAAGCATATGCTCTTCTTGCAAATTACAACCAGAATGACTCCACTAGAAACTAGAAAACAAATTTGGAAACGAAATCTCTAGCCTAAAGTTTCAACATTTTTATGGATGGTGGCCTGGAAATGCACTCTTACCTAGGACAGAATTCTCAAAAGAGGATTTGAAGGACCGACCATATGCTACCTATACATGGAATCAGCAGAAGACCTCGAGCACCTCCTCAGTAAATGCCAATTCAGCACGCAATTGTGGGATCATGGGGCAAGTGTCTTCCGACAGACAGACTATAACAAGAACAACATCCACGACACTATCACCCTGATGTCTATGGAAATGGAGGACTGTATCTAAGGGTTACTCAGCCCAACTGAAGATGAACTTCCATTGGTTGACAAATCTCCAACATCGAGGCTAGCCTGCTTGCCCACATCCGACATCAACGGGTGGAATCAGAAAAAATCAATACTAAGCTGGACATTCTGGCCAGAGTCCTCACTGGCAAAACCTTCACCAGGCCTCCTCCTGATGCAATTGCAAGCACTCAGTTGGTGTACAGGCGCTGCCCTTCAGCCGCAAACGACAATGGAAACGACAACAAACCAAGTGGCATCCCTCCAAACATCCCTCTTTCTAATGATGATTAGTTGGTTTAGTTGTTGTGCTTTTGGGTCAGTCAAATCAGGGTTAAGTTTGTTCACATTTTGAATGCCTCGGCCATAAACCTTGGCTTGTGGTGGACTCTCTTTCATTTTAACTTTGAACAGTATGAAGGCTTACCTATCATAGACGCTTTAGATACGTGTCACCTATAGGAACTTGTATGTATGGTTTTTTGAAGTCAAGCAAGGTTGTGAATGACCTGAACTTTGTGAGATCTGGGATATGGATATGTACAGTCTGGTTTTCTTAATATAATAGAATTTACGAACTTCACAACAACAACAAAAAAAGACACGATCAAAATGCTCCAAGTCGCCTTCCCATGTGGTGTTGTAGATCAAGATATCATCAAAGAAAACGAACACAAAATTACGGAGGAAAGGTCAAAAAATCTTGTTCATGACGCTCTAAAAGGTGGATGGAGCATTGCAAAGACCAAAATCCATGACTAAGAACTTGCAATGACCTTCATGGGTGTCGAAAGTTGTCTCAGGAATGTCGGCTTCTTTCATTTGGATTTGGTTGTAGTCAAACCAAAGGTCAAGTTCAATGAAGAACTTTGCATCATGAAGCTCATCTAGGAGATCATCAATGATCGGAATGGAAAATTCATCCTTGAAAGTTAACTCATTAATAGCCCAAAAATCTAGACACATGCACCAAGTGCCTTATTCTTTTAAAACCATAACCGTCAATCAGGAAGAAAGACTTGTACTTGAACGAATGATGCCATCCTCCAGCAACTCCTGAATGATGTTTTATATTTCATTCTTTTGGAAAAAACACTCACGAGTCACTTGCTAAGAACAACTATCATTATTGGGCTTGTTATACATTACCTGGACCTTTATAAACAATTACAGGTGCTATCTCACTTCTTACAATATTTTACAACATGACCATGAACAAATAGACACAATGATGACCATAAGAATTCAAAAAAAAATTGATGATGCTTCGCAAGTACATATCTTTGGTTCACCGTCATCTTAAATCCTTGCATTAACCCTTGTGCAAAGTGAGGGGTAGAAATCCACAAAATATTTATTTAAACAGGTTTGGCTTAATATAAACTTTTTTTTTATTACTTTATCCGTGACTTATAGGACTAGCCTATGATCTAAGAAAAAGCAACCCAGGGGCATCTAAGATATGAAAATCACTTGGGGATCACACCCGGCCTAGGCCACACTAACCCTTAGCATGGATAGATTTTAGGTGTCTCCTCCTAGCTATCTTGCGGGGTTCAAACTCAGGTCTCCATATAGAACAAGGCCCGTCGAAACCAACCGTGCTAGAGAGATTTGACATCCTTCATATAAACTTTCCAAATCTGAAAATTGGAGTTAATTCGCTTTTGTAAAGTTTCCTTTGAAGTCTGTGATCCATTTGATTGTTGCATCTTTAATTCAAGTCTGAAACAATTAATTAGATCAACCTATTCTCCATTAAAAATCATTCAGAGTTGATAAGAAGAATACTAACTCACTTGAGTTGGGATTATGTTTTGGACTTGGTTAGGATAAGGAAGCCCCCCTTTTGTTGGATCGTCCAACCAAAAGTGAGGGAAGAAGTTACTAAGGTGACAATGGTGACTCTTTTGAGTTTGACTCGAGCTTGAGCCTAGTGAAGAGTTTGCACATTGAAGGTGCTAGTTTTAATGGAATAAAGCTCCGCTAGGATGAGAGGCCAAAAACCTAGATCAACAAACACATGCTCAAAATAGTTTGAAGAGATTAGGATGCTATCTCCAATAACCAACCAATGCACCTCATATAGTAATCTCATTGGAATATATGCCAACGGTGGGTAGGCATCCTCCATAAATGTGCCAAACATAGATCAATGTGTATGCATATCCAACTAACTCCCAAATAATTGTGATCCATTAAGAAATATACCATGGGACCACATTGTCCAAGCCATATAATGAATAAAATGATCCATGAGAGGTGTTCCCTAGGAAGATGTGTAAAGGTAGTTACATAATCAATAAATGTGCCCAAGGTGGTTAGATGCACATACACCAACACCATCGCTCCTCTAAATAGATGTCGAAAATAGGATGAAAAGGATGTGATGCACTCTCTAAGGATAACCAACTCCTCCCTCAAGAGGAATCCATAGAAATATGTGCAAAGGGGTCCACATGGTTGTTATAACTTATAACCACCTCAAGTAATTGAATGACCTCAAAGAATGTATCAAAAGCATAGATCCCTACACAAGGGCGATCTCCAATGCATGCATCCACGGAAAGTGTGGATGAGAAGTGGAGCGCCTTCCTATATAAGCATGAAATGTCCTAAAACCATATATCATCAAATATACTCATATCAAGAAATGGGAAGGAGAACAAGTGCGCCCTAGGAGAATGTGCAAGGGCCTAGATCCACGTGCAAACAAGGCCCACATGACTCCACATGTGTGAAAAGAAGCCAACAAGGGCAGTGCTCTATCCATCTAGCCATCAACCAATCATATAATTCACTGCCACACTAGCAAATAATTTACCACATCTACGAGCAATAATTAACCAATAAGATTTTGGTAAACCCATATTTGATAGGTATCTCTCTCCATAAATTTGCTAAGGCTCAATCAATTGTGTGAACAATGCTATGCAAGACCTTCAAACACCCTTCAAACACCACATGTGTTGGATGAAAGCCTCCAAACAAGAGATGATGATGCCAACCATGCCAAGATGTAATCCACATATGAAATAAACCCCAAAGTGCTAGGGCACTCATGCACCAGGCCTGAGTATCATCAAACCACATCCAAACCCATTCCACGCCTAGTCATGTGGTGACTAGAACAAGATAAGAAAAGGGGAATGTGTGGAGCACCTTCTCCTAATGCAAACCAATACACCAAGCATGACCCCACCATACTGAGATATAGAAAATTACAAAGGAGCTCCAATATCAACCCATGGTACTTCAATTATCAACCACTAAAGATCCTGATATGCTCCGGGGGACACAATCAAAGGAATGTGCCTAAGGGAAGTGCCTAGGAAATATGTGCAGTAATCCATCATGTGCTCCTACAAACCAATATTATTTGTGATGAAAATCACCACTGTTTTGTGATGAAAATAACAAGTGTGATCCTCATACAATATCAGAGGTACATGCTCCACTCTTCACATCTCTAATACAAGAGTGTGATAAAATGAATGTATGGAAAGACCTTCTCCTTCCTTTACTTATATCAAAGATAAGGGAGGCCAACAATATAAAGTGGGCCTAAAGCTCTACAAGCGACATATCTCTACACAAGTAGGTTCACAAGTGGAGTGTTCCCTCTCCAACTGACGCATGTCAAGGTCCAAGGTGAAGATGTCCAACAAGCGGGGCTCCAAGGCATGAATGCTCCACGAGATGTGTCCAACGCCCCTCCTTCACAATCCTCCAAGAACCCAATGCTTTTCAAAGTCGTGTGCTCCTTGAGTTCACAACAAATACATGATCACTCCCTCAACACAAGCATCCTCAAGTTAAGTAAAAGCCTCCATGCAAACAACCAAGGGTGCCTATGCCAACATGTAATATCCCAAATCCTGATATTTTCTATTTCTATGCAAATTTACTGAAACAATCGGGCATGCAAACTGCCATGCAAAATTTCCCTATTTTATAGCTGAAATTAGGGTTAGGGTTGCAGGATAGAATGAACACTTACCACTGATAAGCCGACTGAATATGCTCCAGAGAGAATACGCATGCAAGATGAGCTGAGCTGATGAGGAAATGACCTTGTTTTTTGCTGCAATACCCTGGATGGCTGAATCAAACAAGTGTGACGTTTTTGCTGAAGGGATGGTCAGTTTCAACTGGAAATAAGCCGGAAGGAAGGTGTGCCCGTGCCGGAGAGGATGGCCGAAGCATGCAAGAGTTTTGACCTCTCCAGATGCCCTAGAGAATTGATCTCCCAGTCTGCTACTCACACCCCCACAACCCTGTAAACTGCTGCTAGCTGCCCCGAATGGACAATCTGATAGCTGATAATCACCCAATGCAGTAGAGTGATCCTATCAGTGAGGATGCAGGCTGCATGCGAAAGAAATAGGGTGATCCAGAGTCCTGGTGAATGACTTAGGGTTTCCCAGCTAAATGCCCCCAGTTGTACGGATGAATCTGCAATAACCTTCGGACTTATACTGGAATACTGGATAATGATGAATGCAATAGATACGGTGACAAACCTGGATGGTTTATCCTGAAGGACACTAGGGCAGATGTCTCACTGTCGAAATCCCGTTAGCTGAAGACGTCGTCTCCAACCCCAACTGCTGTGGCCGCACACTGTGCTGCTTCTCAAGAGCTCCAAAATAATAATAATCCAAAAGTAAAGTCTCCATTCACTTTATCTTTCTTTTATAACTTTCAACTGCAAAAACCCTAACTTTTGACCTAATTAGGTCACTTTAACTTCTAATTTGCAATTGACTTGCATGCATGCACATGGAGACTTAATTGGGGTGCATGCATCATTAAATAATGCTTAGATGTCATGCATATCACTTTTAGGGTTTGCATGCATGTCACTTTTAGGGTTTGCATGCATGTCACTTTTGGGAACATTACACAACATCTAGGGATCAATGACCTCCTACAAATGCTCAATACTCCTTGTCCAAAGCAAGGAATCCTCCAAGCAACCAAGCAACCCTCCATGTGCACATCATGAAGGAAGCCACCAAGCTCCATAGGTTTCTAATGCTCCAGGGAAGAATGCCATACAAACATCCATACAAGATCTAGCAATAAAAGAGTAGGTCAATTCCACTGTCTTTATCCATCACATAACAACGAAGGTGCATCCACACACCATGCACCCCATATCACATGAAACACCCCCAACTTCCATGCATGATATAAACCAATGTTGTCAAACTCGGATTCGGCAAAGACTTGACTGACCAACGACTTGGCAAAGACTCAACAAATAGAAAAAAACTCAAAATATACTAAATTTTGTGCACAAAAAATATACTAATGACATTTATAATCCCTATAAGTTATAAAACCATATTCTATGCAGAAATTCATATGGTCATCTTATAAAAAATAATAATACAATAATTGGCACTCCATATTTGTATGCAAAACCGTGAACTGAAAGCTGATTCCTTGAACAAATTCACAAATAATATTAAGTTCAACTACATAACTCAGAGTCTCATAACATAATTGAAAATCAAAATAGATAATGTCTCCAAGTCCAATCTCAAGTCTCATGCATGACTACAAAACACCTAAAATAAGCCCGGGAGGAGCTAGTGCCAACATCGCTAGTATTCTCTGGATGACATGGCTCCTAGAAGATGAATAGAATGAGAGAATTAGGGAAGAAATGTCATCTTAAAAGCTTCTACCCTCTCAAACACCTCATTTCCCTCCTAAAATTCCTTCCAAAAAACTTGACAAGTCAAAATGGCAGTTGCATGTGTGGGGCATGTTTTTCTGGTGGCTGAGTCAGACTCCCAAGTTTGAGTCTGAGACTCTCAAGTCTGACAAGTAGACTCTGAGACTCCCGAGCCTGGTGAGTGCAAATTCTGCCAGGGGAGTCTCAAGTGAGTACTTGGGACTACAGCAGACTTGGCCAAACTCGCCAAACTCGGGGAGTCTTAGAGGAGTCTGACAACACTGGCATAAACACTTTCAGAGTATCCCTGAAAGCTAACACCTTGGCTCCTCCCTCCATTATTTTTCAAACTCTGTAGGGTTTTTATGTAGGGTTTTTATGGAGAATACATGGGCGAAATTATACCCACCTATATTTAATATTTATTTAATTTTTTGAAATTCTGAGTTAAATATTTCCTTGAGCTTTCTCTACTTTGGTATGCATGTATTGGAATAGTGTTTGATACAGGGCTATGAAGAAAATGGGAGTGGGAAAAAACCCTCTTTTGCTTGCTTTCTCTTAAAAATAACAAAGATGAAATAAATCAGTCAAGAAAACTCTATGTTGATGGAAGCCAAGCTTGAGCAAAAGGAAATGGGCAAAAGCTCTCTCTAGCAATGCAATTGTTCAACTTCTGGTTGAGAAATTTCAGTTTACTGTGGGTAAATATCTCTTATGTGCAATCTGATTTTCATCCTCCTCAATAGTTGGGGTTTCAAGATTACCTGTAGATTAGATCTCTTATGATAGCCAGATATAGGGTTGAATTTTTCAGAAAAATGAATATATTCTTTCTGTAGCTAAGAAATGGATTGGATCAACTGTTGTTGGGCAATTGTATGAAAAGAGAAGCCCTTATTTACGTTC
This sequence comes from Pseudotsuga menziesii, assembly GCA_001517045.1. Taxonomy (NCBI): domain Eukaryota; kingdom Viridiplantae; phylum Streptophyta; class Pinopsida; order Pinales; family Pinaceae; genus Pseudotsuga; species Pseudotsuga menziesii. The sequence goes on along the minus strand of LPNX010645960.1, from coordinate 395,392 downwards.
ACTATAGACTGGAATCTACATGCTTGAAATGTTTTTAACTTTTTGTTGTCAAACCTTTTCCAGTTCAAAAATTTGCTTAATTGTGGTGGCTTTTGTTTCAGATTTAGTATGTTTTCATTATCAAAATTTCAGATCCGAGTTTTTTAGTTCTTTTGTATTAAAAAAATAGTACGAATGGCTTGGAGCCATGGGATAAAGCCTATGGCAGCTGGGCATCCCTGTAGCTTCCTGGAAGTCCCATGATGCTGTGTTTAGCAAAGCCAATGCATGCACCTTAGTGTGCCAACCATAGAGACCATGGATGTGTGCCTTAGGGCAGCCGTGGCAGTATGCAATTGCTGCTATGGAAGTCACATCGAGAGAAGGCACTGCCACTGCCTTTGGCAGCAGCCCCACTCTCCCAATCCAAAACAATTCCCCTTAATTATTTTCAATCCTTTTTCTTGTCAGAGTTAAAAATGCAGATTTAGTTGCTGGGTAGAAATTGATTTAGAATATGGATAATTGTTTCCGGAATCCATTTAAAAACAGACTTAATTTGCTGAGTTGAATTTGATTTGAAAAATGGTTTCTTATGTCCGGAATCCATTTAAAACATGAATTAAACTTGCTGAGTTGAATTTGATTTAGAACATGGATTTCTGTCTCTAGGATCCATTGAAAACATCAATTTAAATGGTAGAGTTGAAATTGATTTAGAATATGGATTGTTGTGTACAGAATGCATCTGTTTATGAAGATGCATCAAATTTGGATTGAAAATTTTCTGAGCGTGAATCTAATTTGGATTCCTTGATCTATGTTAAAGATCAAAGTCAAAACATTGAAGGCAAGGCTGAAAACACATGCAAGTTGAAGTGACTCCCCAAAAGTACAAAAGCTATATGAATTGCCTCATCAATAGGAAGAAGGAAATCTTTCCCTTATTACATGTCTTAAATTTGAATAAACGATACACATTTGGTGAAACAAATGATAAGCCTAAATGGAAACAAGCAATGAATCAGGAAATTGACTCCATTAATATAATTCAAGTATGGGAGCTTGTTGAATTGCTGAAGGGTAAAAATGAAACTAGTTGCAAGTAGGTTTATAGAGTTAAGAAGAAATCATATTGAACAATTTAAAAACACAACACTAGATTGGTTTCTCAAGACAATACTCAAAAACAAGGATTAGATTATAAAGAAACAATCACCTCAACTGCAAAAATGAATACCATAAGACTAGGAGTTGCATTAGTAACACATCTTAATTGGAAGTTACATCGAAATGGGTATAAAAAGTTCCTTCCATGATGGCACTTTGGAGGATGAAGTGTATGTAGAACAACCGTCTAGATTTGTGGCTGAAGACAATAAACATTTAGTTTGTAAACTGAAGAAAGTTTCCCATGGTTTGAAACAAGCACCAAGGGCATGGTATTCCTGGTAAATGATTACTTAAATAGAGTTCAAAATAAGTCCTTCAAAATCCAATCTATATGTAAAAACTTATTGAAAAAATATTTTTAATGTGATTTTTTTAGGCACAAACACAATCTGGTTAGTGAAAGCAAGTTAGCTCTATATCCCCCATCAAGGTTTGATTCTTCAAAGAAGTGGCGAGTGTGCTCCCGCAAGGGGGTGTTGATTAGCAAAAACCATCTTCTTGTTAAATCAGGCCAGGTAGTACACAGTGCGCACCCCAATGAAGTATATGGAAGCAGCAGCCTCTTAAAAGAAGGTCATGCCCAACACTTTGTCATAGGATGTTTTCTCGAGTTCCCTTTTAATGTGATCTCGTATGTTGATGAATATCATTGTGATAAGTAATCAGAAATGATAGAAGCCCTTAAGATGGATTTCCATACTATATGTGAGATGACAAATTTAGGCCTTTTGTGCTTTTGTCTTGGTATCAAATATAGCAAAAGGGAAAAGGAGTCCTTCAGATCCCAGTTTATATGTAAAAACATATTGAAAAGATATTGTGATCTTGTATGTTGATGACTTAATCATCAGAAGTAGTAATGAGAACATGATAGAAACCTTTAAGATAGATCTCCATACTCATTGTGAGATGACAAATTTAGGCCTTTTGCGCTTTTATCTTAGTATTGAAATATGGAAAAAGGAAAATCATATCTTCATGTCACAGGTTTTATTATTATATGCTTCTGAAATTTTAGAGGAATTCAAAATGGAATATTGTAAGCTAGTTGTTATTCCTATGGAGACTAGTGTCAGAGAATAATAACCCTCACCATAGCTTCATTCTCCTACCTAGGAACTTAGGCTATGACTTCATGAGTCTATAGGTCCAAATTTCATCCAATTTGGCCTTTTGAGTCCCCCAGAGCTCCTTCTAAGCTCCTATGGGCCTACACTGTTATTTTTAGAACTCCTGGAGTCTACTTTGACATATTAAGGCGAATTCCTTCAATTAGGGATTGTTTTCCTTGATTTTAGGGTCCCACATTGCAAGTTAGAGTTGTGGAGTGAATCTGGGGAGTTTTTTCCACTGTTCAGGGACTCCATGCACCTCTTTCTTAGCTATGATGAGATAACAACGCCCTCCTTGAGTGTTTTTAGGGATGTGCACCTCATGCATGTGCCTTCAATCAGTTGCATGTGCCTTCTGCTAGTTGGAGTCAGTTGCTCCTAGCATGTAGGGAGCTAAGTCCACTTGGGTAGTCATGAGTTAGTTAACTCATCTTAGAGAGTGTGCATGGCTATTCTGGATCTAGTTAAGCCTAACTAGCATCTCATGCATTGCATGAGCAATTCGAATTGCCTCCATGACCTATTCAAATTGTCTTTCCTATTTATACTTTCTATTTCATTCATTGAAGCTTAATGTAATACAACAGTCTCTCTTGTTATTGACTTCTCTCTTTTGTGTAATGATTAACGTATAGCACATTTATTGCATGAATTTGTTAAATTGTTGATCTCTTCACAGTATGGCTATGTTGCTTAGTATCTAGATCTACATGCTCAAATTGTACAACTAGTACAAAATTGATAGTGCATGGAAATTCCAAGTTTGTAGATTAAACATTGTATAGGCAGACAGTGGGAAGCTTATTTTCTTTGGCCACAACAAACTTAAATTATGTTTTTGGAATTGTGGCAAGATTCATGGGTAATCCTAAAGTTTTTCTCTAGAAATTAGTAAAAAGATCTTAAAGATGTAAAAGTTACATTGGATTATGGGTTGGAGTAAATAATAAATGAAAAAGTCAGTCTATAAGTTACTGAAATGTTGACTAGGTAGGTTGTTCAAATGAAAGGAAGTCTGCTTTAGGATTTTTTTATGATATGAGATCATCAACCATCTCTTGGATGAGAAGAAGTCAATTGTAGCATTGACATCAATTGAAGCCAAGTATAAACCAGATGTTAGAAGTGAGACAAACTTGTGAAGTCATCTACTTAAGGATGATTCATCAAAACATTTGTTGGAAATTTCAATGGGTCCAAAGAAGTTCTAAATGAGCTCTAAAACCATGTCGATTTTATATTTTCCTTATCACTTCTCAACTTTGATACCATTAAACAAATTGTCTGAAGGTCTCTGCTTTATTTATTGTTTGGAAAATTAGATGCAAGGTTGTTTTTGCGCATGAGATTAGCTTTACGTTTTCCTTTAGTTCTATGTGATGGGATGAGATATGCCATCAGATTCTGGCCGAAGGAGCTCTTTTGATCAAATAACCCTGTTCTTTGGATCCAGCTGACTATTCTGGCTTATTTCATCTCTTGTTGCCCTGAGGAAGAGGTTATGATCATTATTATCACACATTCTTGAGATGGGACATATCTTTCATTTTGCTAGAGCAAACTTTAGTCATGAGCCTAGTCCTCTCATCTAGGAGAATATATTACAGATGATATCAATGATTGGATGATTTGTATCACTATTGAACAGTTGGATCATGTAGGGGCATAGCAGCAGAGGGGCCACCCTTGTCATTATTGAGCCCTCTTCATGATCTCCCTTGTCATACATTTCAAACCTTGGTACAGTGGGGCCTTCAGGATCAGTATTATGCAACTAGGATCTTGCCTTTCCTTGCCATCCAGAGTCAACAAAGTTAGCACAGGTGGATACGGTTGCAGTTGCAGCTCAGAGCAGGCATATGGCAGAGGTATATTATGGATTTCATGAATTCTATCGATAGACTAACTATGTTAGACCTTGCTATGCATTGGTGATCACATGTTCTTCTTAGTTTCTATTAGTATTTAGTAAGACTCGTGCATGTTATGATGTAGGTGCGCTAGTGGTAGTTTCATGTACATGCTTTTGTTTGAGTTAATTTCCTATGTAATATATAGATCGTTTTCCCCATCTTGGTTCCAGGTTTATCCTTTTCCATCCATCCATTTCATGCATTGGTCTTTAAAAACCTTTGACTTGGACTTGACTACTCAACTTGAGGACCTACACCTCTTTGACCTCTTTGTTAGGATGGCCTCCATGTTTTCCCTAGTGTCTCAGCTCTAATGTGTGTGACGAAACTATGAGAGGCATAAACGCTTCTTGTCAGATTAGTTACCCATTAGAGTAAATTTCGGGTCTAAAATGGGCCTCATAAGAAAACAAGCCACCTCGTAAGAAAACAAGTCACCTCATAAGAAAAAGGAGCCATTGAATTCAAGAACCAATAGAATTTTAAGAAAAGAGTCAACCATAATGGTTGAGTTGGCATATAATAATAAAATAATATTTATGAATTTTGGAGGAAGAGAGAAAAAAACAACATTTTTCCTTTGTATTTTTAACATATCTCCTTGTAGTTTTACTCAAATTTCGAGTGGGAGCACTTGTTAGATGCAGAATTAAATTCCGTATCCAACGTGTACCCACACTGCATACTTTTGAAGGTCCCCACCCCACGAAAAAACATGAAATACAATAAAAAACATGTTACTTTCAACGGGAGCACTCGTTGGATGCGGAATGAGGGATTAAATTCCGCATCCAACGAGTACCCACACTGCATACTTTTGAGGGACCCCGCCCCATGAAAAACGTGAAATACAATAAAAAAATGTGTTACTTTCAAGGAGCACAACTTTTATTGTATTTCACATTTTTCATGGAGTGGGGTCCTGTTAACCACCTAACCAACTAGGTGGCCAACTAAGAAACCGGACACGCTGGTTTTGGGCTGCGTGTCGAACATGCTGCAGAGACGTGTCGGACACACGTGTCTTGGGACTGTCAGTTCGTGTCCCGAAAATAGGACACACAAAACGTTGAAAAGACGTGCGGGCCCTCTTCAAAAACTAAATTTCACTTTCATTTTGTCATTTGCAATTGTGGAGAGAGCTCAAAGACTTGTTTTTTTTGCAGGTCATTTTGTGTTTACTATTACTACTGGTCTATTTAGCATTTTCCGGTGGCATTCTGACATCTATGTAATACATTTTGATTTTGATGACTTTATGAGAAATATGGTTCTGTCTCCTGAGTATTGTAATGACATCTTGATCTATGACTATCATGAGTATATTGTATCATGAATTATCTATGTGTCTCATAATCTCATTGTGATTACTGATTTGATTTGTAAATGTGTAATACTACTTGTTAATGTTAAATGTGCATTGATTCTGATTTCTATTGAATATTTGTAAAAATTTGGATCTATATGTCTATATTTTTAATATATATAATTGTTTTTTAAATATATATATATAACGTGTCCTGATTCTGGGGGTCGGTGTGTCCGTGTCGAACACTCGAATCCCCGTGTCCTTTGTCTCCCGTGTCCCCGTGTCAGGTGACTTATGTGGCCAACCATGTACCATGTGCCTTGAAAATGAGAAAGAAATACCTAATAAAGTTTTTCAAGCAAGGCAACTCTTTTCTATTTTCTTCATGAAATTGTCGCATCCCTACAGGGGCTATTGTAATGATATGTCAACGCGAAGGTCTAGTTTTTGTATTACTTAGTTACCTAGGACTTTATCATCAAGGAAATCCTTTCATCGACTATTTTTTCCCTTCGACAATTAAAATTCTTTTTTAGTGATCTTAATTATCTAAGTTTTTCACTAAAAAATACCTCCAAAGTGGTGAAAAGTGTTCTAATGATCAAGTCCACAGGGTGACTAAGGCCCAGGAATGTTCTATGTAACCATTCCTGACACTATCCAGAGTCTTGCTGAATTTCATTAGGTTTTACCTAGGATTTTTAATTTTTGGTGATTAAAAATTGTCCCTTAGCATAGAAATGTTGTAATGATAAAATGGTTAAATGGCATCTAACGCCCACGAATTGGGGGTACTCAAAATCAATGGCATGAGTCCCCCTGCACCCTTGGGCAAAGTTTGAAGAAATTCGGACAAGTATTGCTAAGGTTTTGGTCACATTTTCCAAAGTCAATCAAGGAAATCAAGGAAATCTGCAATTAATTAGCAAACCAAATTTTGGAAAAGTGCCTAAAGTCACTTAGAAGGGGAAAATTAAGTTTCTAAGTGTTATATTATGCTCCTAAGGTGACTTTAGAAGAAAAAAGAGGCCCCCCATGCAAGTGTTTCACAAGAATAATGATGTCACCAAAGAGGGGGGTGCCCTCCCTCTTCATGGAAATTGAGATAATTGAAAATAAGCCAAAGTAAGAGGTCCCACTTTGGTGGTCCCCCCCTTTGCACCTAGAAAGAAGATTAAAAATATTAGAGGTGAGTCTCCTCCCCATTTTTATTTGATTTCTCACCCTAGGAGGTGCCCTCAAGAGAAGTGGTTCCCCTCTTTAAGCTCCCACTCTCCCATTTTGACAAGTGCCTTGCATGCACTCGGGCTCTCTCCTCACTCATTTCCTATTTAAGGAGGTTTCCCCTCCTCATTTGAGTTACACACACTCTTTCATGCTCTTGCTCTCTTGCCCTTGTTCTTGCTTGGGCCATTGTAATTTTCAGCCATTTGGCTTTCTTAATCAAAATCTTTGGAAGAATCTTGTGTCCATTGTTCTCATTGATGATTTGTTTCCATGCTTGAGAAGTTACACAACTTAGGGAGGCCAAGGAAGCATACTCATTTGCTTTGGTAAGATTTATGGTATTTTCATTCCATAAATAATGTGAGTTTTCATTTTTGTAGCAAAAAAAGTTCATATATGTTCTAGTTTTTAGTTTATGATTTCTTTGCTTGTTATTTGATTCTCACTTTCTTGTAGTTGTGTAGTGAAAATATTATAAGTTGTAGGTTATTTGATTAAAGAGTGGGATTCCAGGATCGGATGCCCCATTGCTTCACTTCTTGAAGAGCAAAGGACAAAGTTTCTCTTTCTTTACATACAAATTTATGCATTTTAGCTTTAGTTTGTTAAGTGTTACAAATCTGATTTTAACCCTTATATGCTCAAGTTCTTTCAAAATTATTAATTTGACAACTTTTTGTAAATTTTGTATATATATTGCACTAACATACTAACTTCCCCAAAGTGATTTTGGGCACATTTTATCATTTTTTATTTGCTGGTTTTTAGCAAGTTGGTGACAAAACAAGGCAACACTCTATCAAATTTCAACCAAGAAAGGTACAAAGGCTACCCCAAAGGTAGAGCTTCAAGGCCATCACCAAAAAGAGGTGAAAACACGGTTTTTTCCACTTCTTTCATATTTTTCTTTATGTTGAAATTTCAACCATTGTACCAAGTCCAAGAGAGTCTCTTGGACTTGATTTTTTATTTTGCATTTTAAGTCAAATTGAAGTTTCTCTTGTTTTCCATCCTTGCTGCCAAATAAGTTGGGTTTTCCCACCTTTACATAGGCAATTGTTGATTGTCTTGGGTTTTGGTTTAGTTAGAAGTTCATTTTATGTTTTCTTTTATTTTTTTCCCACACCATGAAAGTGATTTGGCTATGCCATCCTTGCAAAATTGTGCCGGTAGCATTCTATTTTATTTCAATCTCATTTTTCCCACACCTTGCAAGTGTTTGGCTATGCCATCCTTGCAAAATCGTGCCAGCTAAGCATTCAATTTTTGTTAATTTCAATTGCCCACACCTTGCAAGTGAGTTGGCTATGCCACCCTTGCAACATCGTGTTGGCTTACAATGTTAATAATTGTTAATTCTTCATTTCATTTAAAATAAACCTTGCCCCAACTTCGCCCCGTATTCACTCCCCTTGTCAGTTGGTCCGACCCTGGGTGAGAAGAAAGGGAGAAGATTCGAGTTGGCTAGAATAATAGGCATTTCAATCTATTATTGCAAGATTGAGAAAAGAGGATTAGTGTGTGTAGCTAGAGGGATAGCGGTAGTTGAGGGCCTCGTGGCACTTTGCGTCCTCCTATTGAGCAACCGATTAGTTCTTGGGACTGATTTGTGGAGCTAGGAGAGAGCCTTGTGCTCTCTTGTTGAGCACCCAACAGTTTTTCTCAATTGAGAGATAAGGGTTGGAGGTAGACACCTTATTTAGTTTATATTTTCTTGTACAACACTCTAATCCCCCTAAGCACAAGTGAGACCTAAAATTAATTAAAACATACAGGACCATTCACAAAACATTGCATCCTTTACTTTAATAGAACTCCATTACAAATTATTTATTCCAAGTTCTTTATTTGATTAAGCATAGTTGCAAGCAAGTTTCACTTACCATTGGTTTTATTTACTTAGTATATTTTCAGTAATTTAATTTGATGATCGGTTATTGTAGATTGTGAAGAGTTCCAATCGATTTATGTATCTAGTAATTTTGTCAAGTTTAATTTAGTTTATTTGTAACTCCATAGCCCTAGCATAATAGGAATTGGTTTAGCAAGCAATTGATCATTATTCATTCTCACGGATTTATTTAGTTAAAATTTCAAAGCAAAGTTTGTCTGTCATTTGAAATTATTGCATTTTTGCATGATTGATTGTCATAAAGTTTAAATTAATCTAATCATCTTTTAACTCCTAAAACACAACCTTTGAAACGTAGTAAATAGGGACTACCCCTCTTGACCTTTTTAAGAGTTAGGTCTAAAAGGAGGAGTTAGGAATCGAGGTGGCATTGGGTTCTAAACTCATAGTTGCCCTCAAGAACACACCTAGTGGTTGGAAGACTTTTCGATGATCAAGTGTGTTTTAGGCAGCAACAAGTCCCTCAAAAGGATGGAGTGTGGATACTCATTGGAAGATTTCTCCCGCTCGAAATTTGAGTAAAACTACAAGGAGATATGTTGAAAATATGAAAAGGAAAAAGTAGTTTTTTTATCTCTTCCTCCAAAATTCATAAATATTCGTTTATTATTATAACTATTATTTACTATTTTCCTTAGGAGGCCCATTTTAGACCTCAAATTTGCTCTAATGGTGTTAAGTTCTGAACCTAGTTAGTCTTATGATTTATCACTTGAAGAGTATCCCCTAGATTCAAAACAAGTGTTCCCATCCTTGAAATTAGTTAGTGGGCTCAAAGGGTAGCTAATCCTCCTTTGTTTGGGCTTAAGCCTACTTGCCTTTAAAAAGGCATTATTGTTGCAACTCCGTCGTGGCTATGAACGGTGGTTGGAAACAGAACTAAGGTCATGTCATAACCGAGGCCCAGAAGGCTATTCAGGGCCAGTACCTTTTAGCCATTAGCTAACTAAAGGAGTGCAAAAAGAAATGTGCTTCAAGAAATATCAAAAGAAAGTCAAAAAGTGTATGAAAAAAGCAAAGAAAGAGAAATTTCTAAAGTTATGAAATAAAAAGGGAGGCTTGTTAGAGTCAAAAGGGTGCCTTATAAACACTTCATCCATTTGTGAGACACCCTGCTTCCCTAGTGTTCGCCACTCCAACAAATGTCACAGAGGTCCCTTTTATTCCCATCTCTCCAAAGGTAGATCAATCTATCGTATAGTCAACCCCACATTTTGACTAATCCTATGACTGCCACTTACTCCATTTCACCCAAGAAGAGAGGAGTGATCTATGTATTGCATTGTGCAATTAATTTAAGTGGGAATATGTATATAAAATTGTTCCTCTTTTCATGCATCATACTTAGTGTTAGTCTTCACTTGTTGTATTCGAGTTGATTGAATATATAGAATAACTTAGCATCAATTGTTTATCAATTCTACTCATGATAAAGGTACTAACACCTTTTGCAAGCATTCTACATAATTATTCTATCATCCTAAGTCTTAGCCAAACTCTTACCAAAGTTTGACTTTCTGACTTGGTCAAACACCGAGTTTGACGTGGTCAAAGAGTCAAGTCAACAACAAGATCTCACTATGGTCCATCATGGTTCATATATTTTCCATTAGAGGCCAATTGGACCCCTCCATGTATCATTTGAGGCATTACACGATTAATAGGCTTAATTAAATTATTTTCCTAAGGTTTATCAAAAATAATTAGCCTATATGATTAAAAATCTTTGGAGAAGACTTCACATAGATCACATCAAATTGGCTATGGGCATATGGGTAGTGGATCTTATTGGTTTTTACGTCTACAAATCCATCCATGGAGTCAGATTTGCAATCCGGGAAAAGAAAACAAAGATATGAGAAGATTAATGATTTCTTATGTTATTCCAAAAGAAAAAAAAAAAACAAAAGGTGACCAAGGTCTTTGATGTATGATTTGGGATACGTGAATGGTATAATATGACTTGGGTTATGATGTGATGTCTCCATAGACACATTTGGACCCCTTTTCCTAACATTATAACATGTTATCACTTGGAATGTATCATTCATCTCCATGGTGGGGGCAACTTTTTCATATTGTGACTTAGATCTTGAGCTAGGAACTAAAGTAAAAGTGGAACGTAATCTCCTAGGGGAAAACCTGAAGACCATAACATAACATTTGATGTATCTATCTTATATTTTGAATATTGTACTTGGACCTTGGAGGTAATTCGCTCCCCTCCACTAGATAGTCATTTTCAGCTTAGTGGAAAAGATAAAAGTGAGATAAAATCTCAACCATTGATCATGTATTTGTATCTTTTAATATCATCCATCTGTATAAGGATGAGTTAGGTATATTCCCTCTCTCAATCTATAAAAGAGAGAGAGAGAGAGATCCTCATTATTAAGGGACTCTTAGCTCATTCCAGCAAGGATAATAATAATAAAATTCTCTTATGCAAACCTTTTGTTCTTAGATGAGTATGATGAATTTATCTTTCTTGTCAAGCTGCTTCTATTGCTAGATCTCAATCGTTCTATTGCCAATATATATTTTAGAGTGATCTTATTTACAGGAGAGAGAGTGAATTGCTCTTGGGCAACTTGGGCGACTTAGGGTGACTTGCTCTTTTGGCAAGGAGTTTTTTTGTGAATGAGAATTAATTTATCGTGGACATTTCTTTTCTTGCCATTACTTCTTGTCTCTTTTGTGAATAACCTTGACTTGCAATTCATTGAGTTTATTGTTAGTTACTGAGATCATCTTTTCTATGAAGTTTCTCTGTGGTTTTGCAAATCGATTTCGCTGGATAATCAAGTGCACCTTGGTATGGAATGAAGGTGTGATCTATTCAGAGATGTTGGGTGAAGAGAAAGGACTTCATCAACCATCTGAGATGAGGTGAGTGCTCAGACTTTGTTATAATAGCTCTAGAAACCATTTGTCACTCTCTAATAAAAACTTTTCTTTCAAACCCTTTTGTTAGTGCACGCTTAGTATATTGGGCAATTTCTACTTAGGTTTTACTGATATAAGTTGTTATATGAATCATTTTATTTAGAGATTTATTTTTTTCTTTTTTATTTTCATTATAATTTAAAAATATAAATATAAAACATAGATTTATAATAAATATTAGGGTTAGAGTTTCAGATCCCTGATTCCTATTTTCAAGATAAGTGTCGAACCCGCATCAAATTCTTCAACACATTTCGATCGCACCCACAAATCTTGTAACCTTGTTTACTACATAATCAAAACTAGATCATTAAAGGGGGAAAAACCCTATCAACAACTAGGAGGGATGTATTGGCCGCACAGACCACAACAATGTCACCAATCTCTACATCTTCCCCTATGGATGATAATGCCTAGTTTGATATGATCAATGAAGAGGAACCTCATCCAATAGCTTGATTCAAAATCTCAAGACTAGTAGCAAAAAACCTAAAGGGTTTTGAATGTACATCCTATCAGTGTCTTATTAGAAGCTATTGGCCATGAAGACACACCAACTAAGCCATCTAGTACAAAAATAAAGGATTGCCTCTCCTTTTCCCATCAATTCATCATCATTATCATGGATGATATCATGGTTAACACTTGTGCTTTCATACAATTAAAGCTCGATTTTACCCATTTGGAGAGACAAAGATGAACTGGTTGACTCAAGAATTATCAATAAAGAAAACCACCAACAATTTGTTCAAAAATTAAAGGAGAAGTGGTTTAGAATGTACTTAGCACATGAAGAAAGAGGGAAGTGTTTCTGCCTTTCACACACCTGGGGGGGACGTGGCAGAAATCTTCAAGCCACTCGGTGTGTCGTTGGGGGCAAGTCTCGAGTCAAGGTTGTCACCTTTTTTTTAATTTTTACTTTTCAAACATTTGACCTTAGTGCCAAAATGGAGTAACTTAGCATTAAAATGCTCTTTTGATGCATTTTTAGCTAAATAATGCTCCACAGTGTGATCCAGCTGCCTGACTAATGTGGAAAGTGGTCCCTAGGGTAAAGTGGACGCTCCGGGTGTGAAAACGAGTGTCCCCACGTAAGAAACGGACTTCGTATCTGACTTTTATTACATTTTGAAATTTTCTAATTAAACCATTAAAAAATGGCCTAATTTTGCGAAAAAAAATTATTTTCTCGGAAATTGACGAAACTCTAGGGGGACCTAGAACATGTCCATACGACTCAAAATCAATGCCTAGCATGTTGAAAAACACTGACACGAAGACTCTAATAACCTCCTAAGGCCGACACACCAAGACAACTACCCCAACTTTGGAGGTGTAAGTGAAAAACTCAGAAATTATTAGTCGTTTGTTCAACAACCAATAATAACCGAGGGAAAAAACACTCTGGGCTAGTCGGCTTGATGCTTAAGTCCGAGAAGCCAAGCCTTTTATAAAAAAATAAATGCTAGGACATTTTTTACAATTTCCCCAAGGGGGTATGAACATGTGTTTACAAAAAAATAGCAAAAAGTTCCCAGACAAAGGCTGAATGACTTCTGAATTCTGAAAGGTGAACAAGTGTATGTTCTCATCACCTGGCTCACTTGATAATACCGACTAAGTATGACTTAGTAGGTAACATCTGGCTCCATCTAGGGACACGTGTTCTGAATGATCCTCTGATCAAAGAAGAGGATGTGAGAACTCTAGAATCTCTTGGTCCTGCACGAAAACTAAAGTCCATTAGTAACACCTATATAAAGGAAACTAACTGGGAAATTAAGCTATTGCACAAAGTTAGTATATAATGTACAAAAAAAAAAACTATTTTACAACACTAATATACAACAAAACCTTCAAAGTTAGTACTATGATACAATATCTATAATACAAAAAATATGATACATAAATAAAATATATGTAAGGATAATTTTAGAGATAGGCCCTGATACCATCGATGCCAATAAAGGCATCAAACCATCCCAGTGAAGAACATCTTGAGCAGAAGGCCATTGACTGGAAGATTTAACCTTTCCCCTTCCAAGTCATTTAGATAAAAAGAATTTGCGCCTGCTACTTCGTCAATGATATAAGGTCCCATCCAAAGGCTGTCAAACTTTCCATGTTTTCCCGATTTTTCCCTTCGTTTGTCCCATAATAAAACTGTGTCACCTACTTGAAAGGATCCAGGTCTGGTAGACTTGTCAAAAGTCCTCTTGATTTTATCTGAATTTCTGATACCCTGGTCAAAGGACTTTCTTTTGTTCTCATCTAACTCAATCAACTGGTTAACTCTGTTTTGAATTGCATCCTAATCTGAGCTAAAGTTTTGAAGGAGCTAATACACTGGAAGCTTTAAATGGATCGGTAAGGTGACATCTAGGCCATAGACAAGTTTGAAAGGACTCTTCCCGATTTAACTCTTCTTGGTAATCCTATCATCCCATAATGCATACTTGATCTTGCTATCCCATGCTTTCTTATTATCACCAACTATTTTCTTGATTATGGTCATTAAGTTCTTATTACTTGACTCAGCTAGACCATTTCCTTGAGGATAATAGTTGGATGAATGCGATAAGACAATGCCATTTTTGAAGCAAAAAGATGACATTTCTGAAGAACTGAAGCATGGTCCATTATCTGTGATAATTCTGGCTGACAAATCGAATCTTGTGATAATCCTATCTTCTAGGAAATCCATGACTACAACATCGGTTTCTTTCTTGGTGGGTATTTCCTCTACCCACTTCGTGAAATAATCTGTGGCGATAAGTATCCAAGAATAACCATTGCTTGAATTGTCTTTGAACTTACCGATGAAATCAAGCCCCCACTGCTGGAAAGGGGCTTGGACTACTATTGGTTTTAAGGGCAAAGCTTTCATCTTTTGCTTCCCGATGAACAACTCACACTGAGGGAAACTTCTAACAAACTTATGCACATCTGAAAAAAAGGTTTGGCCAATAGTAACCTGCTCTAAGGATTTTGTGGGCAAATGTTCTAGCTGCAAAATGCCCACCACAAAATCCTGCATGGAACTCAACCGTGAGTCTCTTGGACTCAGGTTTATCGACACATCTAAGTATTAAGCCGTCCGGGTTTCTCCAACCTAGACCATCATTTGTTAAACAATAATTAGTTGTTTTTAACCTTAATGCTCTGCGTTTATGGCCAAGTAAGTGATCAGGGCATGTAAGGTTACGAAGGAAAAATATGATGTATGAATACCAAAGCTGCTACTCTAATCTCTGAAACTCGTTTGATACACTTCGTTTTGGATTACTGTTCTGACAAATCATTCCTAAAGCTTTCTCATTCCCCTGAGTTAACATCTTTGCAAGCCCTTGTCCCTTAATCAATTAGTGGGTTTTATCTCTACGTCATATTCCTTAATCTTTCAAACCCATTTACCCCTGATGCCTAGGCAATCCTGCTGAGACATGATGGCTTTGACAGCTGCATGGGGTACATACCCAATGATCTTAGAGTATCCGACATAAGTTCTAAAATGTTTAAGGGACTTGACCAATGCATAAGCTTGCTTTTCCATGGAAGTGTACTTCAATTCTGAATTTTGCAAAGCCCTACTCATAAAGGCTATAGGTTGCTCTTGCACCTCACTATTATTCTGAAGCAAAACACCAGCAATGGTGTCTTCTGAGGCAAAAGAGAAAATCTGAAATTCTTTGGAATAATCCGAACTGATTAAAACAGGTGATCTAGATATAGCATCTTTGATACTTCTGAAAGCATCCTTCCCTTCATCCGTCCACACAAATTTAGCATCTTTCTTTAATAACCTTTGTAGAGGTTCCATTAGTTCTGCTAAATTTGGGATGAATCTCCTTATGAAATTTATCTGACCGTTGAAAGACTGAAGAGCTTTTAAGTTATGAGGCAAGAGGACCTTCTTAATGGCTTCTACCTGTTCAGGATCAATCTTGACCCCATCCTTGGAGATGATGTGTCCCAACAACTTGCCTTCGTCAACCCCAAAAATTGACTTGGCAGGATTTAAGGAAATGCCATATTTACAACATCTCATAAACACCTGCCTGAGATGACTTACGTGGTCAAATCTTTCTTTCAAAAAAACAGTTAAGTCATCTTGATAGATTTCGATCACTTTGCCTATGAGTTCTTTGAAGGCAAAGTCCATGGCTCTCTAGAAAGTGGCACCTGCATTTAATAAGCCGAAAGGCATTCTTAAAAACTTGTAAGTGCCCCAAGGTGTTCTAAATGTAGTCTTATGTTGATCCTCTTTATTTACTAACACCTGGTAATATCCTGAAAAGCCATCCAACATGGACAGCATTCCTGAACCAGTTACTCTTTGAAGTAATGTTTCCATGCCGGGTAATGGGTAATTATCTTTTAGGCATGATGTATTGAGATTCCTTAAATCTATACATATTCTAATTGACCCATTCTTCTTTCTAACAACAACTAAGTTGGAGCACCATGATGAATGTCTAGTAGGTGCTATGATCCCTGCTGCTAACATTTTCTGAAGTTCCTTCTGAACAATGGGGGCCAACTTAGGATTTATTTGCCTAAGTTTTTGTCAGAAAGGTTTGACCTCCTTGGCTTCTTCTGTGAGGGAAATAGTGTGTTGAAATACATCTTCCCGATAAGCTTTAAGTTCATCATAACTAAAGGCCAACACATCTCTATATTCTTTGATTAGATTGATTAAACTGTTCCTTTCCTTTTCTGAAGTACCTTTTCCAATTTTTATTAACTTGGGGTCCTTGTTTGTACCTATATTTATTTCCATATAATCCCCAATTTTTATTGACTCTTTTTTATTTTTATGATGATCTTGTCTGTTAAACAACTTTTCAAAAGCTATAAGGCTACTTGGAATGTGATTTCTTAAATTATCCGCATCCTCCTGATACTCTTTACCCTCTTGCTGATCACTGATCTTGCAACCTTCAAACTCCTGGAAATTATGGATGAACCTTAAGAGTTGTTTATCATCTTTAAATACCTGCCAGTGATCTACATTATCAGGAATTGAAGGCCTGAAATTTATTTCCATTTTTCCATTCCCACTAATCATCTCATCTAAAGGTTGAAGGGTGGATGCTGCTACTGCCAACTTATCTGCTAAACCATTCATTTCCCTAGGGATTTTCTGAAGATTAAGTGCATCAAACCAGTCCATGGTATCCCATATAACATTTCTGTACTTCCTTAGTCTATCACTTTTACACCGATAATGATTCTTAAGTTGGAGGATGACTAAGTCTGAATCACCTTATATGTTCAACATTTTTATGCCCATGTCCTTAGCAGTTTCTAATCCTAGAAGAAATGCCTCATACTCAGCAACATTGTTCGATGCTTCAAACTCCAATCTAAAGGCAAAGTTGTAGATTTTATTAGAAGGTGAAATGATTACTATGCCCGCACCCTTTCCAGCTTTGGAATAAGCTCCATCAAAGTACATTTTCCAAACTTCATCTATCTTTTCATTTTTAATATTTTCTTTAATAGGGGCCATGAAGTTGGACAAGATGGCATAGTTTCCAAAGTTGTCAGTACAATGCACAAATTCATTTCCAGGATTCTTAGGATTCTCTACATGCCGCTTTCTTTCCTTTTCTCTGTGAAGTATAACCCTAGTGTTTCCTGATGCAGGTATGGTTGCGTATGTCCAATCCATTTGGATGTGTCCACCTAGAGTTGCATCCCACTTTCTGGACAAAAGCATTCCCCAATTATCTAGTACATCGATTACAACAACATCCATTGCCATGTAGAGGTCAGGATACTTGGCCAATTTTACATGCAGGTTTAAGATTATCCCTACCACTTCAACTTCTCTTGCATCCATTACACAAACATTGTGGTAAGTGTTATCACATATATAGTGGTCAGGCTACCATATTCTATTTTTCAGATACAGTAAATTTTTCATCCAGATCTCTTACATATGAGATACTGAGATGAACAGTTTTGATGGATCATTATTTTGTTAGTGGACTATTATACTCTCCCATGTCAGGACTGACTCTCAGGACACTCAGATTCGAGAACTGATGTAGCCATTTAGTCATTTGCAGAGCAGTTAGTGATGCCCATATTGGTATTAGTGTTTTCTCATTGGACAGATGATGGTTAAGATGGATTATTTGCATGGTTATGACTCAACATTTATTATATTGTGTTATGGTTATCATTGCTCTTATACTCATCTTTTGTGACATGTACTAACATTTAGTGTCATGATCTGGCAATCATAAATATATGGACTTGGATGTATTTGTATTATGTATTGATGTCCTTACTTAGACTTGGAAATTCCTGATTTATACTCATCGGTTTTACCCTCCCTAGGGAGAATAGAGGTAGTCATTCCCACCATACTCTGGCTTGCTAGTGTTGGCTTTATTTTTCATTGTCTCCACCCATCCATTTCCTTCCATTTTTGTCTTAACCCGACTTACTACTTGACTTGTGGCATGGAGGACATTTCCCCTCTAGAATCTTGTTGGACAAACCTCCCTGTTTATGTTGTGTCTCGGCTCTGAGTTGGTGACAGAACTTGCCTTTGGTAAGTTGGATTGTATGCCTAAATCATTCTGGTCGGTCGTCCCGATGTTTGGCAATGTACAGAACTCCCCCTGGTCACTTGAGATGTTGTTGGCTAAAACTGAAAGCTCATGTACTGCTTGTATTGGAAATATTTATATATGCGCCCATGGAAATTGTAAACTCTAGAATGTGTTTCTTAACATATGTGAGTAAACGGCTAGAGCAATGAAATGCTAAAATACCCCGCGAAGGGTATAAGAAAAGGCCCCAAAAGCAATGGTTAAATATATGCTATATCTGAATATTGTTGACCTTATAAATTTGAATATGTCCTTGATGAAAGCTGCACTTAGCTGTGCTTTTAAGCGCTGGTGAAGTCCCAAAGGGTCATATAGGCCAAAAAGGCCATGGAAATAAAATTGATGATCTTAATGAACCTGGATCAAACTTGATGTAGACATGATGCCTAAATTGAATAAGCACTCTCTTAACAACTTGACCATTTGTGAGGCACTGTCATCCCCTGTGTTGTTGTTTATTCAGCATATGGTTATAATGAGTATTCCCTTTCCATATCCGAAGTGTCACAATGTTGAATTGGTAGTCATCCTTTGTCTTAACCCTGTAAATTTTAGCCTTCACCCTTCACTAGCAAATTGATTACAACTATGAAGTGAGTATAGTCCTGAAAGTCTCGTCTGAGTAATAATAAATAAAACCCTATATATGTATTTGGTTGATTTACCGCCAGTGAAGTGACTGCTACTTGTTATGATTGTTACTTAAACGATTTGTAGAGCATGTCTTACCCTTGTAACACTTGCAGCAAATGGATGACATCCTGAGTTATATTATTGGTATCTGGTCATTTATAGGTGATTATATTGTATATTGGATATTGTTGATGATCAGGCAGAGACCTGGAAAGGGTATGAGTATACACCCTAGATGGATTTGGACTCTCTGAGTCTAGTGATATAGCTTATTTTCAGTTCCAGGCACTTGCAGAGATGGTCAGGCTCATTTTACCCTTCTAATGCAGTTTTGCTTCACAGGATGATGTGTCTGAGCAAGGAGATGTTTTTATTGGATCTCTTAGGGCATTGTATGGGGCATAGGGGGTGCATCCACTTGATTGTACCATAGTACCCCCATCCCAAAGAGCCTAGTGGGCTCAGTTGGACAACGCAGGCACCTTGGGAGGCTGTTTTGGCAGGTTCACGTTTCCCGAGGCAGATTAAAAAATGTTTAAATGACTATTGAAGAAATCGATTTGGGTTACTGAGGCAAGGAAATGACATGGGATGAGTCATAATGATAAGAGTGATGTCCTCCACACCTTCTCCAGTAGTTGCAGCACCTGATTGAACCCACACCTATTTTTCGGGCATTTTTATATTATTTTCTGGAGCTTTTGGGAGGCTCACGATTTCCTCAAAGAGGCACAAAGTCAAAAAATTAAAATATTATATTATTTTATTGTGCCATGGGGACACCCAAAGGGAGTTAGTTAACACTCCATGGACCCACCATGTGCTTCATTTATTTCTTGTTGAGTGGGGTACCCTCTTTTTGGGTGATCTAGTCCACTTTGGTACTTTATGGTTACATTGATCCATGTATTGTATGTTGAGCTCATCTCAACCATTGATTAGACATTTATATCTTTTAATCTTAGCCACTCGTTTTGAAAGTAGTTAGGATTTTGGTTCTCTCATTCCTATTTAAAAGAGAGAGCTTCTCATTTGTAGAGGGGTCTTTGGCTTTTGGATCTAATTAATAGAAAAACTTTCTTGTGGATATTTCTTGGATCTCCTTTGCATCTGGTGTTCTTAGATGATGATTGGAAAGTCTTTTCGTTCCTAGCATTCAGGAAATTTGTGTGAGATCTATATTTTTTTGGGATCATTGTCTTGTCTACAGGAGGGCGACTTCATCTTGGGCGTTTTTGCAGGGGATCCTCAACTCGCTTGGATTGGCTTCGTCTTGTATCAGGGGATTTTCATTAGCTTCATTGTGCTCTATGATTACATCTTGTTACTTTTTTGTAGATCTTGCTTTTCTTTTGTGATACAGCAAATCTGATATTGTTGACGTTTGATTGTGCAAGAGAGAGGGCGCAGTGGTCACTTGGGGTAGAACATTGGGCTTAGAACTCACTCAGGTCTTCTCAAATTGATCAGGATAGCAGGAATCATCATCATCAAGGCATCTACAAGGATTTCCAGGTAAGATCTACAGGTTAGTCTCTTTCTTCCAGATCTCAATCCATTGTACTTGCTTTTTCTCATTTTACTGAAAATTCCATAATATTAAAAAACCAAAAATACTAAAAAATAAACCGCTTGATCTCTGGACAAACCACTGCTGAGTTTTGTAGATCAGGTCTTCCCCTCCCCAATTCACCCTCAACGTTGATATGAAAGTGGCTGGTTTGCCCTAGATTTGGAAAATTGTCTGCTCAAACCCCAACGCTCCTCATGAAATTCTTACTTTTTCCACGATTTGATTTTTCTAGCAAAATTCCTTCTTGGGTTTGTAGATCGAGTCCTCCTCTCTCCAAATCACCTTCAACGCTGAGCTGGATGCTAACAGGTGGCCCTAGATCTAAGAAACTGTCTTTCAAGACCTTAGCCATCCTCATCATTTTTCTGACTTTTTCCCATATCTGATTTTTCCAGCATTTTTCCAACTTGGGTTTGTAGATCAGGTCATCCTCATTCCATTTCTCCTCCAACGCTGAGCTAGTGGTCTCCAGATTGTCCTAGATCTGAGGATCTACCCTTCCAAACCCTAGCGCTAGCCACCTTGCTGTTGGTTTCTCCCATAAACTGACTTTTCCAGCCAAAGTACTTTTCTGGGTCTGTAGATCGAGGCATCTCCCATGTGGGTCTCTCCCAACGTTGGGCAGATAGTGACTCCATTGCCCTAGATCTGACAAGACACTGATCTCCAACCCTAGAGGTAGCCCCTTCTTTGGCCTATTTTCCTTGCAATCTGATTTTTCCCTGATGACTCGAGTACTTTGATATTGTCATACCTATCATCGAGTCTATCCATCGGTATTAAATAGCCCCAATCTTGTCCTTGCCCTCCCTGCATTGGTTATGTTTCCCAAGGCAGCGGATATCTTCACCAATTGCTAGTACCTCAACCCTAGATCTAGTATTTACCCCATAGGTCACCTGTGTTCCACTTTGGATCAAGCCTCACACTTCCTAAACCCTAATCCAAAGCCTTGGTTCACCTAGTGACATCAACCATAGATCTAGGATTTCCATCTACCTTACACCTTACGTACCTCAAGTCTACTTGATCTGATCTGGTGTCTAGGTCTGATCTCTCCTATCAGGAGTAGATCTGGGTCTCCCCCTTTGTTGCCTTGGGCTAAGATAACATAAAGTGAAGACTGCCTCGATTGGCGTGACAACCATCCATTTGGGAGTCTAGGCAGTCTTGGTTCCACCTCCTTAGTTGCTTGTCCCTCTACCATCCATCCTGGATCCACCTCACATAGGCAACTACAAGGTTGGTGATAACAGTAAGGCCATGAGATCCTTAAATTTAACTGTTCCATTACCCTCCTTGTAATTACGTTTGATGAAGCACCTGAATCTAACATGCAGTTATGAAGGAGAATATCATCAACTAAAAGAGAGACATAAAAAGGCGGGTGATCCTCCCTTTTTGGATCAACACTATGAAGGACTATAGGCATACCTTCGAGGACAAAAGGCAAATCTTCAAGGACGGCATTATTACTTGGAGGAGCAGTTTCGTTGACAATACTATGACTACTTTCTAAAGCTTTCATCAGTTTTTCTTTTTGGCCAGGAATTTGAAGGATATCAGTAGCATAAGCTGGAATTTTAACATCATTCAACCATTGTCCCATGTCAAGCTTTGATTCTACAACAACCGGACGGTTTATAATAGGAGGAATTGTTACCTTAGGTTTGTACTATTTAGTTGGTGTAGACTTCTCCTTTCTCTGATAGGTAGCCCCTTTGTATCTAGCATTCCTCATTTCTAAGATTTTTTCCTGGAAAGGCATTTCACCATAACTTTGAGAAATGAAATCTTTTTCCAAACTATAATCTACAGCCTATTGCCAATGTTGTTCTGCCAAAGGGTAGGTTCGGCCTACCATGTTCACAAACTCAAGCTCACTTGATGGTGTATCCTGACTACTGATTTCAAGGAGTCCATGTTCCATTACTTGGTTTGCAATGTAACAAGTACTTTCCTAGTGAAACTGAGAACAAGGCCTGCAAAATGGAATTGCATCCTCTACTAGGTTGACGAAATCCAACTGGTTTGGAATCCTAGGTTCTTGAGTTTTCTTTTGATACATCTGATTAGGATTTGGCTGAAAGTTCCTTGGTGCATGAGAAACATGATTTATTTCCATCATAACCAACCTATTCTGAATATGATTTAGTTGAGCAGCATGACTGGCCATCTCTTGGTTTTGATTAGTCACCAAGGTTTTCATCATTTCGGCCATTTCCTTCATAGGATCTTTAGATGCTTCCTATCCTCTGATTCAACAGTGTTTCCCTTAGATTCTTTGTTATAGGAAGAGTTTCCTCTACTGTACCTTGGTATGTTGGACTTACCCGATGATTGCATATTTTTTTCAATTTTCTCGGCCAATTCCTGGGCAGTCTTTAGATCATCAGGTTCTTTATCTCTTAACTGATTCCTCAAATCTCCAGTGAATGCTTCAATATAATAGATTAGGATAGCAGCATCATTTGGCTTGATGTCTTTATGAAGATAAAAAACAATGCGCCTGAATTTTGTATTAAATTCATCCATGGTATCATTTTCCATCTTTTTTTATGTTATGAAGGGCAGCAAGCTGGTGTCTTGGTTCCTTTTTCTCTCCCCATTTCTTTCTAAAACCATCCCGGAATTCACTAAGAGTCTTATAAGAATTATCAGCTAACCCCAGGTACCATTCTCCAGCATCATCTTCTAAGGATAAAGCAAAGACCTTCATTTTGACGTCATCATGGTCATGGGCAACATCATTGCAATAACCAACCAAGAGCTTTTCAAACTTCTGAAGGTGAGACTTGGCGATGATGGCATTGTTGCCCTGAAAAGTGGGGAGCTTCTTGATAGCATCATTCGGAATGACATGGGGAGCACCTGCTATCTGAGAAAAGTCAAGGGGTTTGAAGAAATCCGTCATTTCTTGAGATTGATGGATATGACTCTATACAAATAAATGATGGATATCTGAGAGGGATTGGGACCCTAAATATTCAAGGATTCTACAAGAAGTCTATCTATTTAATCTCTTTCTATAAGCCCTTTCAGGCTCAGGGATGAGATCAAATACTCCTTCGGAGTTCCTTCAGGTTGAATACCTTGGAGGGATATTAAACAATGGAGTCGCCAGATGGATCGAGTTTTAATTAAAAAACTTAAAGACAAGATCTATCAAATTTTTTATCTTTTTAGAAACAAAAAGTTAAGTTAAGTCGTACTCGGGAATAAAAAGATTTATCCCCGACAACAACGCCAAAAAATGTTGCCGCCTTTCACACACCTGGGGGGACGTGGCAGATATCTTCAAGCCACTCAGTGTGTCCTTGGGGGCAAGTCTCGAGTCAAGGCTGTCACCTCTTTTTTAAATTTTGTTTTTTTAATTTTAACTTTTCAAACATTTGACGTTAGTGTAACTTAGCATTAAAATGCTCTTTTGATGCATTTTTAGCTAAATAATGCTCCACGGCGTGATCCAGTTGCCCGACTGATGTGGAAAGTGGTCATTAGGGTAAAGTGGACGCTCCGGGTGTGAAAATGAGTGTCCCCACATCAGAAACAGACTCCGTATCTGACTTTTATTACATTTTGAAATTTTCTAATTAAACCATTAAAAAATGGCCTAATTTTGCGGAAAATTTTTATTTTCTCGGAAATTGATGAAACTCTAGGGGAACTTAGAACATGTCCATACGACTCAAAATCAATGCCTAGCATGTTGAAAAACACTGACACGAAGGCTCTAATAACCTCCTAAGGCCGAAACACCAAGATGACTACCCCAACTTTGGAAGTGTGAGTGAAAAACTGGGAAATTATTAGTCATTTGTTCAACAACCAATAATAACCGAGGGAATAAACACTCTAGGCTAGTCGGCTTGATGCTTAAGTCCGGGAAGCCGAGCCTTTTATAAAAAATTAAATGCTAGGACATTTTTTACAATTTCTTCAAGGGGGTATGAACATGTGTTTACTAAAAAATAACAAAAAGTTCCCAGACAAAGCCTGAATGACTTTTGAATTCTGAAAGGTGAACAAGTGTATGTTCTCATCACCCGGCTCACTTGATAATACCGACTAAGTATGACTTATTAGGTAACAGGAAGACCAAAATCAAGACCTAAAAAGAACAATTAGCACTTAGTCATCAAGAGGTACAATGTGTATATGGATTGGCATTTCAAGCATTTTCTTGTAGAGCTCTCTAAAGAGTCTATGGCATATTTTTGCATGAGAGATGGACTCATTTTCCAATACAAAAAATAGTTGTTAGGCACACAAGTGAAATCCATACTCGAGATAAATTTGAGGCAAATCAAGCTCACTGGATACAAATAGACAAGAGCTTTGGGTTTTAATGGAGAAAAAGAATTTGGATATCCATCTTTCAAATAGAGTGACCTCCATTCAGGTATCCCAGAGCAAGAATGAATGGTTGCATGGGGACATGCAACAATTTCAGTAGCAATATATGACGATTTCATAAATTTCCATCCTTTCGCCATACCTATGCCTATATATTATGTCCTTTTTCCTTCCTATATCCATTTTTGTCCCAATCAATACACCATTGTCATCTCCATTTGCCATGATTTCAATTACGAGCATAACGAGGCATTTTTGGGATTGATTTACAAGCCTTTTCTTGTTTATAGGTCATGTTGACCACCAAAACCAACTAGGTGGACAACGATGTACCATGCACATGTTGGATGTGCCTTGAAGATAAAAATGAAGTACTTAATGATTATATTAAGTGAGGCAGCTCCTCTTCTCTTCTTCTCTCTATGAAATTTCCGCACCCCTGCGGGGGATTTTGTAAAGATATGTCAGCATGAAGTTCTATTTTTTTGTAACTTAATGGCCTAAGACTTAGTCATTAGGGAAGTCCTTTCATCGAGTGTTTTTTCACTTGGATAATTAAAATTTCTTTTTAGAGATTTTAATTATTTGAGTTTTTCACTCAAAATTACCTCCAAAGTGGTGAAAGGTGTTCTAGTGATCGAGTCCATGGGGTGATTGGGGCCTAGGAATGTTCTATATTACCATGCTAGACATTATCCAGAGTCTTGCAGAATTTCATTAAGTTTTGCATAATTTTTTTTAATTTTTTGTCATTAAAAATTGTCACTCAAGATAATTTGTTGTAATGTAAAAGAGGGTTACTTGGTCCTTTTTAATGTTGTATAAGGGTATGGGTACTCAAGACAAATGGCATGAGACGCCCTACACCCTTGGGCCAAGTTTGAAGTCATTCAGACAAGTATTACTATGGTTTTGGTCACTTTTTCCCAGGTCAGTCATGGAAATCAGGAAATTGGGCATTTACTTAGAGAGCCAAATTTTGGAAAAGTGACTATAGTCACTTGGGGTGGCCAAGTAAAGGTTCTAATGTTTATATTATGCTCCTGAGACAATTTGAAGACCCAAAGGGGGCCCTCCATGCAAGCATGTAACAAGTTTTGAGTTGTTGAATCTAGGGGGGTGCCCCCTTCTCTCTTTGATTGGTTGGGTGAGCTAAAGTCAATGGAAAAGGCCCCACTATGGTGGTTTCCTCCCCATTTGACATAACAATATGGTTGGAAGCATTAAATTGGGGATTTCTCTCCCCATATTTGAGATCTCAAACCTTGGTTTTGCCCTCCATGAGCAAATTGCCCCACTCTCTCCCTTGTGACACTTGTGTAGCATGCAAAGAGCCTCTTTCTTTCATTTTTCCTATTTAAGGAGGTTTCCCCTCTTCATTTAGGTTACAAAAACACACTTACACCCACTCTCTTACTCACGCTCTCCTTCTTTCTCTTGCTCTCTTGCCCTTGCACTTGCTTGGGCCATTGTAATTTTCGGCCATTTGCTTTGGTAATCAAAATCTTTGGAGGAATCTTGTGTCCATTGTTCCCATTCATGATTTGCTTCATGCTTAAGGAGCTACACAAGTTTGGTTGACCAAGAAAGCATACTAATTTGCTTTGGTAAGATTTATAGTATTTGTATTCCATAAATTTTGTGAGTTTTCATTCTTGTAGTAAAGAAGTTCATATATTTTCTAGTTCGAAGTTTATGATTTCTTTGCTCATTATTTTATTCTCACCTTCTAGTAGTTGTGTAGTGAAAAACTTATAAGTTGCAGGTTATTTGGATTGAAGAGTAGGATTCATCGGTTGGATGCCCCATTGCTTCACTTCTTGAAAAACAAAGGCCAATTTTCTCTTTCTTTACATACAAATTTCAGCATTTTAATTTTAGTTTGTTGAATGTTTTAAATCTGATTTTTAACTCTTATATACTCAAGTTCCTTCAAAATTATTCATCTGGTAACTTTGTATAAATTTTGTATATATATTGCACTAACATACTAACTTTCCTAAAGTGATTTTGGGCACATTTTATCATTTTCTGTTTGCTGGTTTTTAGCAGGTTAGTGACAAAACACGGCAAAAATCTATCAAATTTCAGCCATAGAAGAGTTTTAAGGCCACCCAAAAGAAGAGCTTCAAGGACATCTCAAGAAAGGGAAAAAACGTGATTTTTCTCACTCATTTTATCTCTTTCTTTACGCTGAAATTTCATCCTTTGTAACAAGTCCAAGAGAGTCTCTTGGACTTGATTTCTTGCTTTGCATTTTCAGTTAAATCAAGTCTCATTTATTTGCCATCCATTGCTAGCAAAAGAAGTTGGGCATGCCCACCTTTGCATAAGCAATTGTTGATTGGCGTGGGTTTTAGATTAGTTAGAGTTTCATTTTTTATTTTTTTATTTTTTCTTTATTTTTGCCCACACCTTACAAGTAATTTGGCTATGCCATCCTTGCAAAATCGTGTCGGCTCATTAGAGGAATTTTGGGGTCTAAAATGGGCCTCCGAAGGAAAATTATAAAATAATAGTTAAAATAATAAAATAATATTGATCAATTTTGGAGGAAGAAAGAAAAAAACTACTTTTTGTGTTCGTATTTTCGACATATTTCCCTGTGTTTTTACTCAAATTTCAATCGGGAGAGCTCGTTGGATGCGGAATTTGATTCCGCATCCAACGAGTACCCACACTGCATACTTTTGACGGACCCCGCTACCCCAAAAACAAGAAATACCTGAAAAAACGTTACTTTTGACGGACCCCGCTACCCCAAAAACAAGAAATACCTGAAAAAACGTGATGATGATGTCATCACGTTTTTTCAGGTATTTCGTGTTTTTTGGGGTAGCGGGGTCCGTCAAAAGTATGCAGTGTGGGTACTCGTTGGATGTGGAATCAAATTCCGCATCCAACGAGCTCTCCCGATCGAAATTTGAGTAAAAACACAGGGAGATATGTCGAAAATACGAACACAAAAAGTAGTTTTTTTTAATGACAAATATGTCAATTCAACCATTATGGTTGACTTATTTTATTGAAATTCTATTGGTTCTTGAATTCCAACTCACAAAAACTTATTTTGGCACGTTTTCTTATAAGGCCCATTTTAGACCCCAAATTTCCTCTAATGAGTGTTTTTTTTTTTTTGTTATTTTCATTTGCCCAAACTTTGCAAGTGATTCGGCTTTGCCATCCTTGTGAAATCGTGTTGGCTTATATCTTTCTTACTTTCATTTTTATTTGCCCACACCTTGCAAGTGATTCGGCTTTGCCATCCTTGCAATATCGTGCTGGCTTGCATTGTTAATAATTGTTAAATTCTTCATTTCGTTTAAAATAAACCAAGCCCCATTTTTTGCCCCGTATCCTCTCCCCCCGCCGGTTCGACCGATCTAGGGTGACGAGAAAGGGCCAAGATTTGTGTTGGCTAGGTTAATAGGCACCCAGATAAGTACCTTCATTAGAAAGGAGAAAAAAAGGCTTGACCTGTGGAGCTAGTGGGGTAGAAGCCGTAGGGGACTTCGTGGCACTTTGTGTCTTCCAGTTGAGCACCCAACAAGTTTCGAGTTTGACTCGTGGAGCTAGGTGGGAACCTTGTGTTCCCATGTTGAGCACCCGGCATTCTCTCTCTAATCGAAGGAGATAGTCTCTTGGGGTAGACATCTAAAATAGTTCATTTCTTTGCAACAAACACCTTAATTCCCTAAGTCAAAGAGAGACATAAAATTTACTAAAATTTATAGGGCCACTTGCATAACATTGTTACAATCATTTACATTTCTCTACGTTGCAATCACTTTATTTTAACTTACTCATTTATTGGAAGTCATCATGTTCTTGAATATTTGTTGAAGTAAAAGAGTTGATGCCTTTAGAAAATTATTTGAAGTTGATTATTGTGACTCCATAGCGCAAGTAGAGACGACACTAGTCATTTTGATTATTTGATTGTTTATCTCTTTCATACATTACTGGTTGATTGTTAAAAGGTTTGCTTGACATTGAAATATTTGCATCACTGCACGCTGATTGACATTTTTTGTACAACTCCCAGAAAACTTTCTTGAAAAAAAGAACTTAGTAAGTAGGGACTACCCCCCTTGGCCTTTAGGAGTTGTGGTCTAAACGGAAGAGTTAGGAAGAGAGGTGACATTGGGTTCTAAACTCATAGTTTCCCTCAGGAACACACGCAACAGTTGGGAGACTAACCCGTGTCCAAGTGTGTTTTAGGTGACAACAGGTCAACTTAGAGGAAGAATTAGTTATTACTTGGGATCTTCTAACAAGTTTTATACTAATATATATATCATGTTGAAGCTTCAATAAGGTTTTCTTATAGACTTACCCAAGTAATATGAAGCCTAATGCAAATCTAGTTATCATGGGTACTAGCGATTATCATGGGCATGTGTCAAGGCACAAGACAACTCTACATTAGAATTAATTTATTAAACCAAAGACGCTAGCAGCACATTTAAAGTTTATAACTGAAGATGCCTACGTGAAGAAGATTTGAGAAGCAAATTTAGAGGTTTGCACAGGGCATCATGGACCTCCATTTACCAACCATGCAACCTCCACGTCAGCAAAGGCATTGAAGACACTCTGTGGATTCAAGCAGAATGAGATTATGAAAGCATTAATATATAGTTACAACAGGTCAAAAGATGCAGCGAATAGAGAATACATGTTCTATTTTTCAGATTAGAAATACAATTGGAGAAGTAAATGCAGATGATGTGATTTTGTAGCAGAATCTAAGTACTCATTTTCAATAACTAAACCAGTGCATCAATATACTATTTAAAATAGAAATTCTTTGCTAAAGCTGTTAGCATAACAATTATGAGCATTTAAAGTTTGATATTGTAGCTATGTGTGTATATATATAAGAGCATCGTTCCTCATGTGGGGGGAGAAAATGTAGATGATTGTGGTTTTCTGAATAAAAGACAGTGCTGAGACCTTTGTTCTGCAACACCATGTTGATCATTTTCTAAATAAGTGATTTTTTATTTAAGTTTTCTGTTGTAGTATATCCTAACACCCTACTCTCTAGAGGGGATGTTACCAACCAGTTTGGAACTAGGATGATCACGAAGACTGAAGACAATGATGATCACCTAAAAGACTAGCAGGGCCAAGGCCTTGTCGAGCATTACTCTCTTCTTCTTCTACCTCTTCTTGGTTCCACGTATCTCTTTTTCTCATGGTCAAAAGATGATTATTGTAAAATGACTGAAGTCTAAAAGGTCTAGCCCAACTATGTCATTTTTAGAACAAAGTGCTCTTGAGTGTTTTGTACTGAGATAAATATAGATACTAGTGATCTATATTGTCAAAGTTTTTTCACTAAATCATGCCTCCAAATCCATGAGCATCCTTACTACATTTACCATAGGTCGGTGTCTTAGTCCTTGGTCTTTTGTCATGAGTGGGCCTAATGGTTAAGAACATGTGTTATCTCCTTGGAGATCACAGGTTCAAAACCGGCGGGGGTAGGGTTGTTCATTGGCCGGTTGTGACAAGGCTCGAAGGTTAGGCGACCCCTGGGATAGAGGCTCACCCCGGTGGGTTTCGGGACGTCTCGGCCCCTTCTGAGTCACAAGTTACTGATATATTTGGCTTGCCGGCTGTTGGATATACTCTTGGGAGGTTGTTGTTCCCATGGTCTTTAAAGAAAACAAGTCTATCACCATGATTTTGTATTTTTGGTTAGTATCTGTCCCTTGGGAGGGTAAATGTTGTACAACTGTAATAAAATGATTAAAGGGGGCGTCAAACACCTTAGTATACATCATATACCCCTTTAGACCTCCTCATTTTAGCCTAGCACACCCTTTAGAGACAAAATCCCACGATTTTTGCATTTTTAGAAAAAATTGAGTGATTTTCATTTTAAGAGATTGGTAAAAGGGATTATTCTCTAATTCCCCCTCTTTGAATGAGGTGTCATTTCTAATTGGATTGGTCTCAATCAATCCCTATTTGTCCCCTCCTTATATCCTAGGTGGTGCATGAGAAGTCCTTAAGCTCTAGTTAACTTCATAAGGTGTCAAATTACACTCTAGTTAACTCCATGAAGTGTCATATGACACTCTAGTTCACTTCACTTCATGGTACTCACCCCCTCTTCCTATTTTGTTATTTAAGCAAGCTCTCCCCTCTCTTTTCTTTGTTGGTTGATGCTTGAGGCCTTGAGGCTATTGTAACTTCTTTTTGGAGAGAAATATTGTTGAATAATGAAAGACTTCGGAGATCATATGTGGAGCAGTTCCTTGATGTGTGGATGATTACTTGTTTTTTTTAACAAATGTAATTCCTTTCTCTCTCTTATAGTCCATTGAAAGGGTATTAGTACCCAGTTGGATGAGGTTAGTCTAAGTATATGCTTGGTTTAATCTCATTGTTTATTTGCTTGTAAGGTGGTTATTTTTAGTATCTTTACCACGTTGGATTGTGTTATATTAACCACTTGCATGTAGATTACACCAAAGAGAAAAAAGAAGAGGAGATCCAATTTTACGAGTGTTTATTTAAACTCAATTCTTCGGTGTTCTTTCAGACAAGGCCCTCTTAGTTGCTACTTGGTGACTCCATTGCCATTCTTGTTGGCACTTCTCTTTCTCAATCTTCCAAAGTTAAAAGAAACTCTTTCATTTATTTACTTGTTCAATCTATTTGCATACAAAAGAATATCATATTAAATAGATTGCATATCATAGATCTCTCATTAGCATTTGAAAATCACAAATAGATCTATCTAAGAAGAATTTTTAAGCTTGCATCATGTAAATCATTCAAATTTAAACTCCTTAGTTTGTTGTACGAGCAGCTCACAAACAGCCTTTAAAAATCACATGCTTCGCTGTTATTTACTTCATTTTATGCCTCCATGAGTGTCTTTTTTGCAGACCAAGTAAGTCGCAGTTTTGTAGGTAGCAAGGGGGATCTTAGTGGCATCCAATAACAAGTTCATCGCTACTGTTTTGTGCAGGTTTTCGGACAGCCAAGCAGCATCCTCGAATCAGCAGCTTCATTCCCTAAAGGTTGGCAGTCATCCGGCATGCCTTCTGAGAAATATTCCTATCTTTTCCTCTCTTTTCTAGCATTTGTAAGTTTGACCGGATCCCTTTAAAAACGGACCAACAAGCATTTCTTAAAGTCCTTTGGACAGTTGTAAAGTGCTTGGCGACAATGGTCAAACCACTAGTCTCTCACATCCCTCCACCTCCCTGTCTCATAGTGGTTTTTCTTTTGTTGCTTGAGATATTTTTTACATGTCATTTATTTATCATAGCATAAATCATCTAGATTTTGTTATTATTGGTCCTCCACAAGTGGACTTTACTCAAAGCAACATTAGCTAAAATTTACCTTAACTAAAAATTTTAAATTTTACCAATAGAAAGAACCAAGCTCTACACCCTCATTGTGGCGGAGGGGTACCTTGGATCTTGAGACCCCTAAGACAATCGAACCCCAATTTTATTTACTAGGCATGGACGGTTCTCAGGCTTTCCCATCGGGTAGAGGTCTCTCTATTAAATCTTCTGAATTCATCTAGCTTAGGAGTAATCACTTTTACTTTCCTAAATTAGACACCAAAAACTTTACTTTCCTAGATTAGATTTATATTGCCCAACAACCTTGTGGACACTAACTTGTTATAGTTTAGTATTTATTTCACTAAATGTAAACAAGCTAAAAGTAACCACAAAGCAACTAAACTTACTTAATGAAGTACAAATATCATTTTTTATCTCTTTCTTTACAAGTGTTGATGTTTCTCCATGATTCCAACATCAGGTAAACATTCTGCAAATCTTTCTCCCATAATGGTCATGTGTAATATTAATTAAGGGTTGGTAGAGAATGGGACCGTCGTGGCCCTTATTAGTAATGTGCAATATCGACTATGTGTATTGAGGCTCAGATGCTTAGCCTTTGTCTAGTCATATGGATTGACTATGAGTGAAGGAAAAGGCTAGTGGTCACATTGCATACTCTATGTGGGAGTTCTCATGAGTGAGTTGAATTGTCTATGTTATAGGGGATCTTATCCCCCTGTAGTGAGTTGAATTGTCTGTGTAATAGACAAAGTCTAATCTAATGTTGGATTTGACATTGACTCTAAGAAGTGTCTGAGACTTCTTCGAGTATGGTCAAATCAACATTAGAGATCTATGTGTGAATTTGATATGCATGTGAGGAGATGGATATCAAAAAGGAGAACTTTTCTATGATGAAGAAATAACCAAGAAGTCAGGACAAACCATTGAAGAATTCCCAGAGAAAGTTGAAGGCAAGAAAGAGCAAAACTACCCTAGTAAAAGGGGTAATTTGGCCCTAGAAGATAAAAAGACAAGTCGGCCTTGCCAAAAGTACAAGTCGGACTCAAGAGTGAAAAAGTCAAGTCAACTAAAGAATATTGATAAAGTGTTCACACACTTTATTTACACATAACACAACTACACATCTTCTCTCTCCAAGTGCAAACTTGAAGGAGCAAAATTATGGG
Source organism: Pseudotsuga menziesii (assembly GCA_001517045.1). NCBI lineage: Eukaryota > Viridiplantae > Streptophyta > Pinopsida > Pinales > Pinaceae > Pseudotsuga > Pseudotsuga menziesii. Next base: position 362,121 of record LPNX010645960.1, on the reverse strand, counting down.
TTCTTATCTCTTTTTGGAAGCTTCCCATTTCTCCCTAGAACCTCACTAGGGTTTCTTGTGTAAGAAGGGTACACTCTCATGTGCTAGGGTTCATCTTCATGTTTGGTATTGTATTTGGATTGGAATGATTTATTCTAAGAAAAGTTTGTTGGGTTTTCTCCCTATTGAGTTTGTTATAACATATATATTGTAGTTGGGATACCATGATGGAGCATACAAATTGGTCTCTTTATTTTTCTGATCTACACTTTCGGATAAGGTTATAGAATGGATCATTGCAATCTGATCCATTCAAAACCTTTGTTTAGCAGCAGACACAAAGTGTTTCCTTGCGAGGACTGAGATCTCTTTGTCCTCTAAGATGACTTCAATGGTGACCTAGTTCATTCGAGCAGAGTAGAAGATGTGGTACACAGTTTACATATGGGCATATCAGATAGAGACAGGTATATGGTGAGATCAAGTATATGGCTCCTTGGTTGGATTTTGCTCTTTGATGTGTACTAACACCTTAGACTTGTTATGCTATGATGATTATGGTGACCTATGCTTATAATACATGTTGTACTAGTGCTTAAACTTGTGTTGAGAATAATTAAAAGAATCTGATGTTGAAGACGATTTCTTATGCCATGATTTATAGTATATACAACTTTTAAACCTTAGTGTTATGCTGGTTCCATGTATCACTTGTCCCCACCCATCCAGCTCATCCATTGATTGATTTCTTTCCATGACCTATTGTTTGATTGAGACTTGTGAGATTGAGGATACTTTTCCCCATCTTGACCCCTATGCATGATAGAATCCATGCTTTTTCCATCTCTAGCTATGAAGTATGTGACTTGGTCAATGTGGCCAACTTCATCGAATGGTTTGCTTTTAGTTCTCAAAACAAGTGCTCCACCCAATAGTGTCATTAGACACTAAAGCATCGAAATGCATAAACGATATATCTTTACATGATGCAAAAGTATAAATGTTATAAATTAGTCAGTGGCCAAAGGATGAGCACTCATCCATTGTATGATGTAAGGCTCATTTGCCCCCACAAGGGCAACAGCGTGAGGCAAACCCGTCGGGGCTATGGGCGTTTGCTGGCAACGGGGCTAGGCCTTAGTCATTTTTTGGAGCCCAAAAAGCTTTTCAGGGCACCTACCTTTGGAGACTACCTATTATCTTGTGTTATAGTTAAATGTTTTTTGAAAAGTCAATGATCAAAAGATGAACACTCATTCATTGTATAATGTTCGGCTCATTTGCCTATGGCATTTGTACATTATAACTATTTATATTGAATAAATTTTGAATCCTTTAAACTATGACATTCATTGTTGATGCCGATTTGAATCTCTATGTACATTTTCATTTGACTATTTAGTATTTAGATGAGCTTATGACTATCATGCAATCTAATTTAATGAATCCATCATGAATTGGTAAATGCTTCAAGTCATTTGATTTTTTTTATTTTTGATGTATTTTTTAAGATGCTAAGTTGACTTTAAGTTGCATTTGCTCAGTTTTGACTAGTGTGGCATTTACGATATCTTAGGTTGCTCTCACCTCGGAAATGGTTTCGAAGCATAACAAAGTCTATCAAATTCTGGATGCACCATACTTTTAGGTAATGCGTTCTTTGTGCATCAATCGCAAGAGTGTGAGAGTTTATCCCCTACCAAACAATGTCCCTTTTTCCTTAGGATGTTCTTGGCGCCATTTTTTTTAATCCCAAGTGCTGTAGATCTAACAGGATGTTGAATAGTAGAATTTCGGGTGGGTAACCTAGAAAATGGAAATACAATTACCTTCTATTCAACTGAGCAATGGCTGCATAATCGTAGAAGATTCTTTACTGAGCTATAGGATGCATATCTAATCTAGCTCCTTTTGAAGTGATTACAAGGGGAACAGAATAAATTATAACGTGTGGTTCCTACCATGTTGGCCCATGGATATCATCACTCCAGAAACCTACCTCAAACTGAGCCAATTTATTTGAAAAACAAAATATGCTAAGCATTAGTTGAACCATTGTTTGAAGAAATGTGTTAAGCATCAAAACTAACTTTAGATTCTTATGAAACCCTGAGCAAAATGAGGACCAACCACTAAAACCCACAGTATGTAATTCAAATGTAAAATTACGATTAATTGGCATGATTGATTACCATAGTCTATGTACTCATCTATTTTTCCTGCGTTTTGGCCTTTTAGCCTCATAGATGGCAAAGAGACTCGTATTAGGAACATTGTCTTTAGCCTAGCATCTTATGCAATTGGTCAGCGTGTTCTCGAACTGCCTACCACAATCATTGCCCAAATTCAGCAACTTCCAATTTTGGATAATTAAGATACCCGTTTAAACTTTGGATTTAATATGAGAAGTTTAAATTTACAAAACTTCAAGAATAGGATTGTATATATTTTTATCATTTGGAAACCTGATCCGTTACTAATACAAAATCTGAAAGATGTTGCTGACATAATGCCTTTAAATTAGTTTAGTCTCAAGAGTAAACAATTCATTTCAGAACAAGAGGAAAGCGATGGCTATAAATAACCGGAAAAAAAGCATAATTGGTTGATAATAAACAGGAAAGACTCGCCCAAAACCAAGAATTGTCTCTTGGCATCCACTATTTAGTTCCATCTCCCATGCTTTATGTGGAAAATATATGCAATAAAAGGCAATAGAGATTCATGGTCCACGGCATTACCTTGGGAAATTTAGCTGCCCCAAAGAACTCTTCTTGCTTGAGACGTGAAGTTTTGACGTAACGCGAAACATAAGTTGCCTTGCCGTCTTTAATCCTCAAGCCGTGTAGCATTCTGTATGGGAGAAGAACCATGAGAAAGATGAAAGGAAGAAACTAGTTTTACAGTCACAGAAATAACACACAAAATTTCCAGTACACGCCATACAGTGGATGAACACATCATACGCAGGGAATGAACTGGCTCTGCAATAACTGAATCACATTAATTTAACTCAAAACAGTGGTACTGTGGTACTGGCAAATGATAAACTTCGTTCAGGGCAAATCCTCGAGGCCGATTTCAATATCTACTTAGTACTACCTACCACCTACGAGCCTAAGGGGAAAGAATGTCCACCGTACGATGCATTCTGGACAGCGTGGATTCTTTGCCGCGCTTCACGAAGAAGTGACATTTAAAAACAAAAGCAAATCGCTTCAAGCTTGCCCTCAAAGGGCAAAGACGATGGCTCATACTCAACTTCATAGGGTTATCCCAAAGGTTTCCTATGCCAAAGGTGCAGCTAATAAGCATTCAATATATATATATATATAAGTTGTTTTTAATATTATTTTTAAAACCTATCGTATATATGGGGATTTTACGGAGACTATTCGACCATTGATTTAAACAAACATATCTTAGAATTATTCAACCATCAACTTAAAGTAACATATCAAATGTCTGCCTAAATCTCTCATAAATATCGTATCTTAAACAAATATCTCAACAAATTTAAGTACTTTATATAAATTATATTTTCAACTACTAGTAATTATTGCAAAGATTTTATTTAAAAAACCTAAAACATATGTTATTAACGGTTAAACCCACTCAAATTAACAACTTTAATTAACCAAATTAAACATAAAGTAATCCAAACAATTAAACCTCCATCAAAACCATTAACTTAATACATGACTCAAAAATTAAAACATGATATTTGTGTATGGGTTCCATTCCATTCAACCATTTAGATTTTAACAATGTGATTAATTTAAAAGGTATAATTAACTTAGCGTTTTATTTAAATGGTGCTTTAGTTAAGAGTGCAAATGAACATAGGTTTGAACTATAACCTTGCATTGCTGGATGTCCTACTCTGAAAAGTCGAGACACCTAATTTCATTTTATGCTTAGATTATGCTTTATGAATCAAAGTTAGTAATTCAGTCCTCTAAGTTCGATCATTTAACTAAGCCACGCCACTCTCCTATCAAGCTTAGATTGATAGCACTACCAGCGGCCATAAATCGTGGCTGATAAATGATATTTAACTGAACTTTAAAATATGCCTAATTTAATCACACAAACGACAGAATAAGCTCGCGGCGGAACCTACAGTAAAAGATGTGGTTGGAAAGGATTAGATTCTCGATATTCGCCTCTGGATTATTATAAGCCGCTCAACGAAAATTGTGTGTTCTTCAGCAAAATATAATCACAACTTTTCTGGATTCTAATAAGCAGCTCAACGAAAATTGAAATATAATCACAACCTTTTGGATTCGAATAAGCACCTCAACGATAATTGTTTGTGTGCTTCAGCAAAATACAATCACAATTTAACTGGAAAAAAAAAACGAGCCACAACATACTAGATGCCACATTGTTAAAGATCGGAGTAGGAATGCAAATAGGAAAATAAATTAAGTTAAAGATTGAAAGAATTCAAATAAATGCATAATTAGACAAAGAAAAATGGAAATGTAAATGATACGCACCCGTCTCCGTCGAACCTGAAACAAAATGGAAAGAACATGGCATGGATTAAAGTTCAATGAAAACAAAAAGAAATTGAAAGTTTTCTTTTTCTGGAACTAATTGCAGTTGTTACCAATGATAGCCAGCGACGGGGACGAATATGGGATTGGGACCGACCCGCACAAATTCTCCATCCAAGCATTTCTGAAATTGATAATCAAGGTTCATAAACACATAATTTAAATAAATAATGGAATGGAAATTTAGGAAAGAAAATGAAGAAGGCTTACAGGGAGATTTCCGAGGACGGTCAAGTCTGAGTGCGGCGGAGTTTCATGTTCGGCCGGTGCGAAATTACCGGCAAGGTAGTGCAGAGGTTTAGAGGAGCGGTAGAGCGATCGAACCACCAATTTCTCGGCCAAATCAATTATTGAAGAAAGGACGCCTTTCTTGGGGTGAGGATGGACCTCTGTAATGCCTGTGCCTTTATCGTCGTTATTTCCATTTTCGGTGACGTTACTCTCTCTGTTTCCTTTCTCCATGATATGCTTCCGCTGCTGCGTCTCTACTCCAACACTCTAATTATATATTATATTAACATTCACACGGGCCGTTTGGGATTTGACACGTTGCTCTCTGCGTATCCTCTGCTTTACTAGAATTGTGATTATCTTTAAATTTTCAGGTGTTTATGAGATGATATTTTCAGGTGTTTATGACATGATAATGCTGCTCTAGTTTAAGTCAAACATTATCAAAGTAAAATAAATTTTATTGGAGTTAAAATTAAAGTTTCACGTTATAAGATTTAAGGGATGGTGATCATTTTATCTAATCTTTAAAATGAAATTTTAAAACTTGTGAAAAAGCATTGAAGTTTTAAAAATTGTGAAATTATTGAAATTGTACGCTCTTACGTGTCCTAATAATGCAACCCAGATAGTTCCAAGCCACCCACCTACTTACAATCAGCGTATACAGAGGTCAATATACCTTGGAAAGCCAAAATTCTTATTGCTCAATTAAGAACTAATTTTCATCAACTCCGTTGTGAGACTGGGCGCTTGAAAAGGCCAAAAGAAGCTTGGGCAGAAAGAGTGTGTATTTTTAGAGTGTGAAGCCTTTAAGGACAACAGGGACAGGTACGCAAATGTCTTGGCGGATAAATTTTGGAATGATTTATTTAACGAGGGGACTGTGGAAAAGTTGGGGGTGCTCATCATCAAGTTGAACAAACAAAGAATTGAATTGCAAAAAACAGCATGCGAGTTGGTCCGTCCCATAAGCTATTCTTAACCTAACGGACGTTAAAATATTTCCTTCATTCCTTCTTATTCATTCCGCATGATCCTAAACTAATAAATTAATCGGTAGCTTGAGCTCATGGGTTACATAGAAGGCCTAAGGCAAGGGTCATAGGCAGTCGATAATGGGTTACATAGAAGGCCTAAGGCAAGGGTCATAGGCAGTCGATATCGTACCTACTATTCCTGGCCCGCTAGGACTTCAGGTCATAGGGGTTCTCAGTTAACAATTTTTGAATAAAATGTTATTCTTTTTCTAAACTCTAATTAATAAGTTTTATTTAAGTATGTTATATTTTTTATATTATTTTTTAATTTCTTTTCATAAAACAATACAAATTTTTTGATCTTACATTGTTTCTAAAATTATTTTTAAATAATAAAAAACATTTTTCAATCTTTTATAAAAAAATTAAAATACTTTAAAATCATACTAAATTTTAAAAAAATAACAAAATATTTAACCACCTACCAAACACCATTTACAAATAAATAAATAAAAAACTTTGAAATCACAATAATTCAATAAAGTTCACCAAATAATTATAACTATTAGCTACCATTTAATGTAACCAATGGCTTCACCATTTTTCATCCTCCTTTCAATCAAGGCCTCTACCGACAAATTTACATGAAAGTTAACCAAATTTCGTCCTCCTTTCAATCACGGCTTATGGCCTCTACCCACAAATTTACATAAGTTAGCCAAATAATTATAAATAATTATAATTATCTGCCACCATTCAATACAACTAATGGCTTCACCATTTTTCATAGAGGTTTGCAGCCTCTACCCACAAATTTACATTTTCCTTGATGAACTTATTTGTGGTAAAGAGTTAAATGTTTTCCTTATTTGGGAGGTAAATGTTTTGCTCATTTGGAAGGTAAATCTCATGTACAAATATGTCAATGAACATTTTTTACTATTTATTAAAGACTAACTATGTTACTTTCTTATATCAATTAGATAGATATCATATTTTCTGTCGGAACATACTTTTACCCAAAAGATTCACTACATTTTCATTCATTCTGCATGTAAAACGGGGGTTTTATTTGAGTGAATTATAATATTAAAAAGAGGCAAAGATAATTGTATTATGAAGGTGAAACAACGTCGTTAAAAATCCCTTCTTTTTAGTCGGTGCATTGCCTCGCCTCGCATACTTGGTGGCTTTGTGACCCACAACAAGTACAATGGTTTCTCAAAAGCACTACTCCTTAGTAATTATTTTCATTGTAAAAATTCATGTTCATAAAAAAAAAATTGTATATTCTTAATAAAAAATGTATTTGGATAAGTTTACTTTATTTATATCTTTAAAAATATATATTTTTAATAAAAAAACTGCAATTTAATTAATTAAAACAATTAAAGAATACTTTTATAAACAAAAAAAATTATACATTATGAATTGATATTTAAAAATTAATTTTAATAAGGGGCCGGAGGTGTCACGGGTGCTCTTTAACATTGAATGACAAACGATGTCAAGATATGCCTCACTCTTGGACATAGAACCAAGATGCAAAATTCTCTGACCAAAAAGGAAAAGCGGAGGTGTCACGGGTGCTCTTTAACATTGAATGACAAACGATGTCAAGATATGCCTCACTCTTGGACATAGAACCAAGATGCAAAATTCTCTGACCAAAAAGGAAAAGGATCTCCACTGCAACAATTATTGAGGACTCCTATTTAATTGTTAACGTAAAAAATTGCTCAACTTGCTCTACACTGCCTACACCACATACATACATCCATTTCCTAACCTTTTTCCCTCATTTTTGACCTCCACCCCTATGTTTTAACCTTACTCTCTCTAAAAAAGCTCAAAAATATTAAAAAGGGCTTAAAAACCCACAAAAGAGCTAAAAGGCTCACAAAGGGGCTAAAAATCCCAAAAGAGCTAAAACCAACAAAAAGGGGCTTAAAACCCTAATTAGGGTCCAAAACCCTAACTGAGAGAAAAGGACAGAAAAAAACTATAAATAAAGGGTGGAGGTCCCCATCACAACATGACATATTCCTTCCGTCGTTATTATACTTCCATGAGTACTTTGAGAAACCATCATTCTCAAACTACTCATCTCAAGCACATCTCAAGTCACCAAACATTCCATTTTCCCCACTTACTCTCCATTTTGTGTGTTGAGTCAACCTCCATACTACCCAAATCTGTGGAGAAGTGGTTTCGTTCTGAGTCAGGGCACAGTGGCCCCCTTTCAAGTAAATTAGAAGGTATAACAGTCTCGTTGTTTTTTATTAGTTTTATAGAATGTTTTTATTTGTTTATTTGCGTTGCTAATAATTTGTTTTGCAGCTAGCTCTTCCATTTCGAACTTTACCCTTTCGTCCCTTTGATGGAAGGGAGGTGCATTTGCACGTAGTCGAGGTTTTTACCCTGCTACAGTTTTGGCAACTCTATCGGTTCGATCCCATTGGATCCCTGGTTTTACAATTTTTTTGCAGGTTTTCCTTCACAGCCGTCCCCGATCAGGCCCTCACGAGGCTGATCTGAGTCTGTACGGCCCTGGTACCAGTTACTATCGGCCACTGCTAACTATGTTTTTTAGTTTTTTTAGTTTTTCGGCTCAATCGCTAGTTTCGGGCTAAAAAGAGCGACCCACTCGTTGATTCAGCCCCGAAAGGCATGACCTAGTCGCTGGTTCAGCCCCGAAAGGTGCGACTTGCCCCCCAGGGCATTATCGCTATTGTTTTTTGCCCCAGAGGCGACTCAATCGCTACTGTGTGACTTGTTTGTGTGACTCAATCGTCGTTGTTCAGCAGTCAGAAGCGACCTAGCTATTTTTGAATCAGTTTTTACATTTGTTTTCCTGTCTGAACGGCCCATTTGCCACCAATTGACTGTCACATAAAATATGCCCATCTTTATGTTAGTTTCTGCAAGTTATATGTTGTTTTTTCATTATTAAAACATTGGAAATTAACCGTCTTATTCAACCCTTCCTCCTCTACTCGGTCATCACCCTTTGGGGTCTTCTGAGATAAGTGTTAGATTTTTATCATTTAAGTTAGCATTAACTTAGGATCTTATCTGAGAGAATAACAAGCACAACAACCAAACACATGAGATAATAAACACAAAGATTTTCCTCGGGGAAACCATAAAGGAGAAAACCCCGCAACTTCCTTAGAGATAGAATCAGCACCAAAAGCAAAACCCCAAAAACAGTAAGATGATCTCCGGACAGCAGTACTCTCTCTCTCTCTTGTCCCAGCAACTTCTTCTCTCTCAGTTATGCACTACAATTGAGTGTGAGTGAGTGTGTGATAAATAGAGAGGCTCACTCTCTATTTATACTAATTCCCGACTTGATAATAACTCACTAGGGCCGACTTCTCTAGGAGAGTCTAATAACCCTAGGGCCCCACAACTGCGGGGACTTTAACCCTTGATCAATAGGAGGGTTACCCACAATGACTTGACATGACTTGTTTATATTATTGAATCTCCCAATAGGCACATCGGGGCATGACATGACTCCAATACATTACAGACACTTCCCGAAATAAACATCGGGGTACAATACATAAGATATACAGGTGAATACATTCCGAAGTTACAAATACATCAACACTCCCTCTTAACTAGGAAGGTATTCTCTCGACACAATTTGTCAGCACTAGTCTTCTTCTTTGTATTAATTGGATCATCTCATCATCTTCATCTTCAAGTCATCTTCTTCACTGGATCTAGATCATCATCACTGGATCTGGATCATCACTTGATCTAGATCATCTCGGGGACATCATCACTAGATCTGGATCATCATCACTGCTGCTATCTCATGATTCTTCTCATCACAGGAATTTCTACAGAGCCGGCCCTTTTTCATGCTGGTTGTAGGCCTAGCCTCCATGTAGGTCTTCTTCAGTGCTTATATCTGACCCTATGTCAGAATGGCCCGCCCAACACTTACATCTGACCATGAGAGGAACACATCCAACACCATGTTAGAAAGGCACGCCCAACACTCACATCTGAATATGAGAGGAACCAATCCAATCATACATGTCAGAAAGGCCCAGCACTCACATCCACTAGCATGATAGGAAACACCATCTATCATCCATGGAAAGGCTCAACACTTACATCTACTAGCATAGTAGGACACATCATCTACTATCCATAGAAAGGCACAACACTTATATCCTCTGGAATAGCAGGGCACACCATCCACTATCCAAGGAAGGGCTCACCACTTATATTCGACCATGCGAGGAACCAATCCAACCTACATGTCGAAAGGGCTCTGCACTTACATTCGACCACGCGAGGAACCAATCCAGCTTACATGTTGAAAGGGCTCTACACTTACATTCGACCATGCGAGGAACCAATCCAACATACATGTTGAAAGGGCTCTACACTTACATTCGACCATGCAAGGAACCAATCCATCCTACATGTCGAAAGGGCTCTCAACCCTAGGTTGAGGGTTCTTGGTAACTGACCAGGTGCCTCCATTATCCCAGAGAATGGAATCAGCCCTTATATCTGATCAAGTGGGAACACATCCCTCAATCACATCAGAATGGCCCTGCACTTATATCTGATCATGTGAGAACACATCCCACAATCATATCAGAATGGCCATCAGCCCCAAACTGAATATTCCTGGTAATTGACCAGGTGCCTCCATTCTCCCAGAGAATGGCATCAGCCCTTATATCTGATCAAGTGGGAACACATCCCCCAATCACATCAGAATGGCCCTGCACTTATATATGATCCTGTGAGAACACATCCCATAGTCATATCAGAATAACCCTCAGCCCCAGACTGAGTATTCCTGGTAATTGACCAGGTGCCTCCATTCAGAGAATGGCATTCAACACTTATATTTGATCATGTAGGAACCAATCCTACAGTCACATCAGAATGGCTCATCACTCACATCTGACATGGAAGGAAACAATCCTCTCACCATGACAAAATGGCTCAGCCCTTACATCTGACCATGGAAGGAACCAATCCTCTCACCACATCAGAATGGCTCACGGACTCATCACTTCCCCTTGGAGGGAACCTCGATCTGGATAACACCAAGCTTCTCCCTGAAGTACTCAAACTTCACTTTAGCTAATGGCTTCGTCAACACATCAGCTATTTGTTCGTCCATTGCAACATATTGGAGCTTCACTACTCCTCTCTGCACCATATCCCTGATATAGTGATATTTGATCTCGATGTGATTTGACTTGTCATGGAACACCGGGTTCTTCAACAACTTCACACAACTCTGGTTGTCGCAATATATAGAAGTAGCATCCAACTAGAGATCAAATAAATCAGACAGTAGCTTCCTTAGCCATACTACCTCACAACTAGCTGAACAAGTTGCAACATACTCTGCTTTCAGCTATACTTAGTGCCACACAGGACTGCTTCCTGCTAAACCAAGAGATCACACCTGATCCCATACTGAAGCAACACCCTGAAGTGCTCTTCCTATCGATGGCACTGCCTGCCTAATCTGAATCAACATAACCTTCCAGGTTAATATTTTGATTTGCCTCATACTTGAGCCCATAATCAACTGTACCCTTTAGGTACCTCAGAATATGCTTTGCAGCAATCAAGTGAATATGTCTCGGATCTGTCAGGAATTGGCTCAAGGTGTTCACGGCAAAGTAAATATCTAGTCCTGTGTTCGTCAGGTACATCAAGGACCCAATCATTTGATGATACATCGTAGCATCAACCGCTTCTAATGAAGCATCACTCAATAGCTTCAGGTTCAATGCCATAGGTGTGGTTATGGCCTTGCAGTTCATCATCCCAAACCTCTTCAGGATCTCTACTACATACTTCCCTTATCCAAGGAAGATTCCATCCGCATTATGTCACAGCTCCATGCCTAGAAAATAATGCATCATACCCAAGTCCTTCATTTCGAACTCGGCAGTAAGCTTTCTCTTCGTATCAGCAATCAACCCATCCGTACCTATTACAAACAAATCATCTACATACAGTAGGAGTATCACTGGGTTACCTTCTTCAACCTTCTAATAAAGGTTGGAATCTGCTTTACTTTTGGTAAAGCCCAAACTAGATAGAAAGCCATCAATTCTGCCCTGCCATGTCCTAGGTGCCTGTTTCAAACCGTACAGGGCTTTCTTCAATTTACACACATGAGTCTCCCTGTCATGTGTCTCAAAACCGAGTGGCTGCTCCACATATACTTCCTCTTCCACTACACCATTCAAGAAGGCAGTCTTGACATTCATATGGTGTATCTTCCACTTCATTACTACAGCTAGAGCAAGTACTGATATGATAGTAGTGTATCTAGCTACAGGTGCAAAGGTTTCTTCATAATCTATTCCTTCTTTCTGGGAGAAGCCACGAGCCACAAATCTTGCTTTATATTTTTCTATGCTGTCGTCTGTAGCATGCTTGTTCTTGTAGATCCATTTGGGAGTTACAATAAACTTCCCTTTTGGTCTTGGGACAACATCCCAAACATCATTCTTCATGATCAATTGATACTCCTCGATCATAACATTCTTCCATTCTTTCTTCTTTGTCGCTTCTTTATAGTTGGAAGGTTCTTTATCCATAATGTCACATAGTAGGGCTACATAACTGGAACAAGACCTGGTTCTTTTCCTTTCTCCGTGATTTTCTTCTAGAGCCCCATATCTTTCTGCACTTTGGATAGCTTCTCGTACCCAAGCAAGTTTCCTCTTGTGAGGATTCTTCTCCTGAGGTGGATCTACAGGTTCTTGAGGTTCTTCTATTTCTCGATCTTCTTCTTGATTTTCTTCATTCATGGTTGTGTCATGAATTCAGGGTGCTTCTGTTTCTTCAGGTTCTTTGGCAGGTCTCTTTCTGGATTTGGTGTAAACTAAGTCTTCATCAAATGTTACGTCCTTGCTGATGTCAATCTTCTTGAATCCTGGGAAGTATACATTAGAGGAATTTTGGGGTCTAAAATGGGCCTCCTAAGGAAAATAATAAAATAATAAAATAATATCTATTAATTTTGGAGGAAGAAAGAAAAAAACTACTTTTTGTGTTCATATTTTCTACATATCTCCCTGTGTTTTTACTCAAATTTCGATCGGGAGAGCTCGTTGGATGCAGAATCAAATTCTGCATCCAATGCATACCCACACTGCATACTTTTGATGGACCCCGCTACCCCAAAAACAAGAAATACCTAAAAAACATGATGATGACATCCAATGTGTTCATATGCGTTGGATGCGGAATCAAATTTCGCATCCAACGAGCTCTCCCGATCGAAATTTGAGTAAAACGACAGGGAGATATGTCGAAAATACGAACAAAAAAAGTAGTTTTTTTTTTATGACAAATATGTCAATTCAACCATTATTATTGTTGGCACGTTTTCTTATAAGGCCCATTTTAGACCCCAAATTTCCTCTAATGTTCTGTAAGCCTTCGAGCTTTCAGAGTATCCCACAAATATACCCTTCTTTCCTAAAGAATCTAACTTCATCCTCTTTTCTTTAGGAATGTGTATGTATATAGGACAGCCGAATATTTTGAGATGGTTGACTTCTGGTTTCTTACCGGAAAAGACTTCTTCAGGTGTCTTGTTCTCGAGTACTCTGTGTGGAGTACGGTTCTGTACATACACCGTTGTTCTAGTAGCTTCTGCCCATAGATGCATGGGAAGATCTTGATCATGAAGCATGGCCCTTGCAACTTCCATAATCATTCTATTCTTCCTTTTTGCAACCCCATTTTGTTGTGGATTGTATGAAGTGGATAACTCCCTCTTAATCCTTGAGTCTTTGCATAATGCTTTGAATTCATTTGATGTGAATTCTCCACCATTATTTGATCGAAAGGTCTTGATCTTCTCTTCTGTGTGGTTCTAGATTAAGGCTTTGAATTCCTTGAACTTGTTGAATACTTCATCTTTGTTTTTCATAAAGTATATCCATGTCTTCCTAGAAAAACCATCTATAAAAGAAACATAGTATACATACCTGCTTAATGAACTTGATGACATTGGACCGCATACATTGGAGTGAATGATTTCCAAGATTCCTTTTGCCTTGCTCTCGCTACTTGGAAATGTCTTCTTTGTGTTCTTTCCTTTCGCACATCCTTTGCAGACTCCATCATGTTTTGACTGAATTTCTGGAAGACCTTCAACATCTTTGCTTGCAAGTGGTAGTGCTCTGTAATGCACATGTGCAAGCCTTCTATGCCACGGTTCATTTGGTTCTATTGATTCATGAACCAAAGCTTGTTCCGGTTGGCCATTCAATTTGTGTAGACCTCCCTCTTGTTCCTCAATCACTACTGCATGATCAATAGTCTTTCCTTTTGGCCACATGAGAACTTGGCCATCTACAAATGAAACCTTCATTCCTTTTACATCCAATGCAGATATGGAGAGGAGGTTCTTCTTTAGTCCTAGTGCAAACAATACATCTTTCATTTTCATAGACTTTCTAGAGTCTAGCTTATATGAGGATTCACCACTACCTTTTATTGGATACTGGTAGTCATCTCCAAGTTTCACCTTGTGAGGTGATTCATGTTCAGATAGTTTTACAAAGGATTCCTTGAATCTCGTCATATGTTTGGAAGCACCACTGTCTATAAGCCAATCATTGCTTACATGTGTGATAGTTCCTGTGAGAGAGGAAATAAGAACATATTCTTCATCACTTGAAGAATCATCACTTTCTTGTCTAATTCTCTTTGTGGAAGGTTCATCATCCTTTGCAACATAAGCATGATGTCTTCTCTCATTTCCCTTCTTATTATTTTTGCTTTTAGGACAATCTCTTGCAAAGTGTCCTATTTCATCAGATGTATAACATCTAAGTTTAGATGAATTGCTTCTAGTGTTATGTTTCTGGTGGAATTGCTTACCTATGGAGTGCTAAGAGCTTCTTCTACTTTTCTTGGAGTGTACTGTGAGAGCTTGATCTTCACTTCCCATCTTTTCTTCTCAAGCTGTTATCCGAGATTCTTCTTGAGAGAATTCTTCCCATAGTCTATTGAACTTAACTATCTTCTTTCTGGCACAGATCCCGAATAAAAGAATCCCATGATCTAGGGAGGCCATTCAAGGTGGTCATCACAATTTCTGCATTCTCCACTTCTTCATCTACTACTTTCAGTTGTTCTTTGATCTGAGAGACTCTTGTAAAGTAATACTGGATGGTTTCCGCATTCTGGATCTTTACATTCTTCAATTGGTTTCTTAGAGTCATCTTCTGATTTATGTTCTTCCCTTCAAACAGTTTGGTCAGGGCATCAAACATAGCTTTAGGTTTCTTTATGGAGGAAACCTGTGGTATGAGATGATCCTTGATTGAATCAACAATAATCCTTTTAGCCATGACCAATATCTTCTTGTGTAAGGCTTTAGCCTCATCTCCCTCTGGAACCAGAACCTCTTATGTGATTTAAGAGTCCAACTCATTTTCTTCCAGGACCAGGGAGATCCTATACTTCCAGGCTCGGAAGTTATCAACTCCCTCAAGCTTTTCATCAAGCTTGGTATGATGAGACATCTTAACTAAGAACCTCAAATGGAAATACACAAGATTTAGATCTTACTAGGTTAAGATGTCTTATCTAGATATGGAGCTGAATTTCTGCAGAGCTGGTTCAGGAGCATATTAGGGTTTGACTTTCCTGGAGTTCTACTCAACCAAAAACTTTGATCTTGATCTCTAAACTTTGATTTTGAGGAGGAGATCAATCCAGGCCTGGGCTCACTCAAAAATTTCACTTCTGTGGAAAGCCCTAATTTTCGGCAGTAGTGTCGGGTAAAAAACTGAAAATACTCAGAATTAGATTCTGCTTCAACAGAAAGATGCGCCCTGGAGAGGAGAGTCAGTCCAACCTTCTTTTACTGAAAATCTGTGGAGAGAGATCCAAAAAGTAGGAATCCCTAGTTTCCGCGGCTGCATAGTGTCTTCTTCTCAAGTTAGCTCTGACACCATGTTAGATTTTTATTATTTACACTAGCATTAACTTAGGATCTTATCTGAGAGAATTACAAGCACAACAATCAAACACATGAGACAATAAACACAAAGATTTTCCTCGGGGAAACCATAAAGGAGAAAACCCTGCAACTTCCTCAGAGATAGAATCAACACCAAAATCAAAACCCCAAAAACAGTAAGATGATCTCCCGACAGCAGTAGTCTCTCTCTCTCTTGTCCCAGCAATTTCTTCTCTCTTAGTTATGCACTACAACTGAGTGTGAGTGAGTGTGTGATAAATAGAGAGGCTCACTCTCTATTTATACTAATTCTCGACTTGACAATAACTCACTAGGGCCGACTTCTCTAGGAGAGTGTAATAACCCTAGGGCCCCACAACTACGGGGACTTTAACCCTTGATCAATAGGAGGGTTACTCACAATGACTTGACATGACTTGTTTACATTATTGAATCTCCCGATAGGCACATCGAGGCATGACTTCAATACATTACAGACACTTCCCAGAATAAACATCGAGGTACAATACATAAGATATACAGGTGAATACATTCTGAAGTTACAAATACATCAACAATAAGACGAGGGGTTGAGTAAGCTTAATAATAGGCATCTGTTTTGTAATTATTCTTGTCCACTACAAACAAGTGACCTTGGAAGCTAGGGGGAGTGGAACATTAGA
>LPNX010645960.1:320721-345629 GCA_001517045.1 Pseudotsuga menziesii | reverse complement strand
TTTTTTCAGGTATTTCTTGTTTTTGGGGTAGCGGGGTCCGTCAAAAGTATGCAGTGTGGGTACTCGTTGGATGTGAAATCAAATTCCGCATCCAACGAGCTCTCTCGATCAAAATTTGAGTAAAAACATAGAGAGATATGTCGAAAATACGAACACAAAAAGTAGTTTTTTCTTTCTTCCTCCAAAATTAATCAATATTATTTTATTATTTTAACTATTATTTTATTATTTTCCTTAGGAGGCCCATTTTAGACCCCAAAATTCCTCTAATTTGAATGTTGGTTGTTTCACGGCATTCGCGTCCTCCCTGTTGAGACTCAGGCATTTGAAGAGTGACCTATGGATCTACGAGGGGACATGTTTCCACCTTGATGAGAGCCCAACACTCCTTCTTGGACTTGAGGGATACACAAACTGGGTAGTCACGCTGCTGATTCACAACAAGTTACAATTAGTTTTTCATCATACAGTTTGTATTGCACATTGGATTTGCTTTATTTTTTCAACCCTGTTTTGATCTAAGCCCATTGCTTACTCTTTGCAGAGAAACCAATATTATTTGCTCACTACATAATTGAAAAAGTAAAAAGAACAATCTCATACACGAAGTGCACACACTCACACCATATAATCCAACCAAACTCGGTTCATGACCTCGAGCGAACCATAAAAGTAACCAGTTTACTTAATCAAATTTTGCAGTTTGACGACATAAGTCTCAACCGCCATAACTATGGGAAGTGCTTGGGATTTGCCCTAAAACTCTTTATGAGGAGTGCCACAGGAACCCCAAAGTAGCTGGCCAACGAGAGGAATTTCTAAGTGAAACAGGAAACGACCCCTTCTGATTAACTAGAAACACCCTTGTGAGGAAAAAACCAAAGCGTTGTCTTCTGGCAGTCTTGGTGGTCAAGTGACTGCTTGTGAACCAATAGGAAGCTGTTTAAACTGGGGTCCAAAATTTGTTATCGATTACTACCAGAAAACAACCATTGATCCACCACACTCTTCCTCGTGCCTTAGGGGGAATCTGTCACGGATCCAATCCAACGCTAGTCTTCAATGACCGAAATGGGACATGCGGCACTGACCAGTGTACCAAAAAACTGCAGAAATCCAGTGTACCAGAAAACTGCTAAAAGCTGCAATGTTGAATCTTGCAAGTCAGTTTTGAAGGGTGAATACTTGAGATATCCAAAAACCAAGCTCACTAGTCAACTCGCCTCAGTCAAGCGCATCTCTTGGTAAGTTCAGTTTCTCATTCCTCAAAATTTCATTTTTTAGTGATCTCCTGTCAAGATGGCCCCAAGCACCAAGCTTGAGGAAAAGCTAGAAAGCATAGAGAATTTCTTATCATGGAAGTACAGGATTGGTCTCATTCTTAAGGAGAATAATCTTGAAAAATATATAAAGGTTGAAATTCCTGAACTCGAAGAGGCTGAAGCTAAGGAGAAGCACAAGAAGGATTTGATTAGGGCACAAAGAATTATTGTTGATTCTATCAAGGATCACTTGATCTCGCAAGTGTCGTCCAAGAAGACTCCGAAAGAAATGTATGGTGCTCTATCCAGAATGTATGAAGGAACAAACATCAACAAAAAGATGAATCTAAGAGCTCAACTGAAGAGCACCAAGATGAGCCATGGAGAATCCATCCAGGACTATTTCACAAGGGTCTCCCAGTTCAAGGAACAACTAGAAGCTATTGGAGACAACCTTGATGAAGATGAGTTAGTTATGATTGCTCTTAATGGTCTCACTAGACCCTGGGAGTCATTCATCCAAATGATGTGTGCTAGGAAGGAAAGCATGAAGTTTGATGTTGTATGGGAAGACTATATTCAAAAGGAGACTAGAGTGGCAAATAGAGAAGCTTTACTAAAGGAAGATGATTAAGCCCTAGCCACTCACACCAAGAGAAGAAGGACTCAACCTAACTTCAAGAGGGGAAACCACAAAGAGTCTCAACCTCCCAGAAGGTCCAGAAAACAAGAGAAAGTCTCTCCAATAGGCTACTCTAGCTTTCAATGTTTTCATTGTGACAAGATAGGACACATTGCTAGAAATTGTCCTTTGAAGAGACAATATTACAAGAAGAGGATCAACAACAACAAAAGACATCGTGCACATCTAGCCGAAGATGAGGATGATGAAGAAGAAGAGGAAGGACCCTCAAAGAAAGCAAGCAAGAGAAGAAGATGCAGAAGAGTATGTACTATTCTCTGCACTCTCTGGGCCTGTAACACCTAGAGAAGAAACTTGGCTTATTGATAGTGGTGCTTCAAAATACATGATGAGTCAAAATAAAACTCTGTCAAAACTTGAAGAAACGAACTCTCCTCAGAAAGTATCTCTAGAACATGACTATCAATATCCAATCAAAGGAATTGGTGAAGCCAGCTACAAGCTTGATTCAGGAAATCCCCTGAAGATGAAGGAAGTCTTATATGTACCAGGTCTAAAGAAGAATTTACTTTCTATCTTAGCTTTAGATAAGAAAGGATTTAGAGTTTCATTCATAGATGACCAAGTACTCATGTGGCCCAAAGGAAAATCATTTGAAGATGCAGTTGTCATCGGTGAAGAAGAAGGAGGCCTGTATAAAATCAAGAAACATTCAGAAAAAAAACCTTGTTCATGAGTCCACTAGCCCCAGTGAACTATGACATAGAAGGTTTGCCCACATCATTTAAAAGGCACTACCTCATGTGAACAAAGTAGTGACGGGATTACCAAACTTAAAAAACAACCATGAAGGCATTTTCAAACGATGTACGAAAGGGAAGAATATCAAGAATCCATTTCCGAAGAGTGAAACAAAACCTAAAGGTACGTTGGAATTGATTCATTCAGATGTGTGTGATCCAATGTCCTCCACATCTTTGAGTGGTTTTGAATATTATGTTACATTTATTGCTGAGTATTCAAGAAAGGCTTTGGGTATACTTCTTGAAAGCAAAGAGCGAGGTGTTTGAGAAATTCAAGGAATTCAAAGCCTTGATAGAGAATCTTTTACACAAAAGAATCAAGACACTTCGATCAGACAATGGCAAAGAATATACTTCAAAAGAGTTTGAATCTTTTTGTAAAGGTGATGGAATCAAGAGGGAACTAACTACTCCCTACAATCCTCAACAAAATGGTGTTGCGGAAAGAAAGAACAGAACCATTGTTATAGCTGATTTTACCACACATGGTAAATCACACTTTTATGGCCTTCCCTGTCCCTCTGCAGACACCTTAGACCCCATGGACCATTTTTGTTCCTTTGATGTTTCCAAGATCATCCCTAAAGATATGCTAAAATTGCCATACGTGACTTTTAAACCCTTTATCGCGTATATACGTGGGTTTGACCCCTAAAACTGCGTACATCGGGATGTGTGCAAAAGGCCAAATTCTTTTGGAGTTTTCCTTGATGTGGATCCGACTCACTTGTATCTTGGCCTTCCATATGCCTTGAGATCGCTCAGATTCGACCTTTCATTACCCCATTGAAGAGCTATATAAGGAACCCTTTGGATACAATGAAGGCATATGAGAAATTGAGAGCAAAGAAACTATAGTCCATTGTTTTCGGAGCTTATACTTGAGTCTGCATCCCTTTGTCCCTTGGAGCACTTTTGTGTTCTTCCCAAGCTTGCCTTTTGCTTGTGAGCTTGCTATCGAGAGATGGAGGATTGAAGTGGTGGAGGCCCAAGTGGGGGACTCAGTTTCTCCGATTCGCAGATGTGCCGACATAGGTTTTAACTATTGTAATCTATGTTCTATATTAATAGAAATATATTTTCCTATCCAATAATGTGTATTTGAATGAATATTTGATCCATGGATGATTTCAAATGCTTATATGTTATTGATTATATATGCTAGAGTAGAGCTGGCACAATTATATATAGTATGCGTGTCTTGCTTATTGAATGATGAGGAAGTAATTTATCAATTCAAGCTGAAGTTGGAAAGCTCAACGGGGATCTACATCAATCGTCCCGAATAAGGTATGAATCAAGATCCTTTAGTGTTATATATTTGGTTTATCTTGCATATAGGAAAGGATTGGTTTTTGGAGTCAAGCTGTCTGTTGTGGTACCCCAAGCCATAGGAATTTCTCTCCATAACAACCATCATGGAGGCAGTGAAGACAATGATATATGATCAAGATCTTCCAATGCATCTATGGGTAGCAGCATCAAGAACTGTTGTCTATGTACATAATAGAATATCTCACAGTGCTCTTGGATTCAAGACTCCATAAGAGATTTTCACGGGAAAGAAGCCTGAGGTAAGCCACCTCAAGATATTTGGTTGTCCAGTATATGTTCATATACCGAAAGAGAAAAGAACCAAGTTGGACCCCTCTTGAAAGAATGGGATATTTGTTGGATACTGTGAAGTATCCGAGGCATTCAGAATTTACATTCATGGATTCCATCACATGGAAATCAGTAGAGATGTAACATTCGATGAAGAAGCAACTCTCAAAAGATCCAAAAAATGTCAACATGAAGAAGTGTATGAGGAAGAGGAGCCTCCCATAAATGTAGAGTCTACATTCCTCCCTGACGATGAAGTACCTAAAGATCATGATATGACAGAACCACGAGAACCTCCTGCGATGGAGATACCACGGAAGAGAAATCCTGCTTGGGCAAGAGAAATCATACAAGAAGCAGAAAGATATGGAGCTCCTGAAGGCTCCACAAGGATAAGCAAGAAGCCCAAGACATTTTCCAACTATGTAGCTTTGATGTGTGATCTTGTAGATCAAGAACCTACAAACTATGAAGAAGTTGTACAGAAGAAAGAATGGGTAGAAGCAATGACGAAAGAGTACCAGTCAATAATGAAGAACGATGTCTGGGATATAGTTCCCAAACAAGAAGGAAAGAGTGTAGTATCCTCCAAATGGATCTACAAGATAAAACATGCAGCTGACGAAAGTATCAAGAAGTACAAGGCAAGATTTGTGGCTAGAGGTTTCTCTCAGAAAGAGGGAATTGATTATGAAGAAACGTTTGCACCAGTAGCACGATATACTTCGATTAGATCTGTCATGGCACTTGCATCCATGATGAAATGGGACTTACACCATATGGATGTGAAGATAGCCTTCCTGAATGGTGTGATTGGAGAAGAAGTATACATAGAAAAACCATAAAGATTTGAAGTTGAAGACAGACGGACCCACGTATGCATGTTGAAGAAGGCCCTACATGGCCTGAAGCAAGCTCCTAGAGTTTGGTATGGCAGGATAGATAGTTTCCTGACGAGCATGGACTTTATCAAGAGCAAAGCGGATCCTAACCTTTACTACAATATTATAGAAGATGAACCTGTCATGTTATTTATGTATGTGGATGACGTATTTCTGACAGGGAATGAGAAATAGATTGTAGAATGCAAGAAGAAGCTCGCTGAAAAATTTGAGATGAAAGACCTTGGGTTAATGCATTATTTCCTAGGTTTGGAAGTGTGGCAAAGTTTAGAAGAAATCTTTCTCAATCAGGGAAAGTATGTTGTATAAATTTTGAAAATATTTGATATGTTAGAATGTAAATCCATGGCCAGACCCATGGATACCAAATTTTGAAAAGATTTGATATGTTAGAATGTAAATCCATCGCCATACCCATGGATACCAACCTGAAGTTGCTGGCTGATGAATCATCAGAGTTAGTGGATGTGACTCAATATAGACAGATTATTGGGTCATTGATGTATCTAACAAATACTAGACCAGACATTTGTTTTGATGTGAACACCCTGAGTGAGTATCTAGTTCAACCTAGACGTGTTCACCTGATAGCTGCAAAACATGTGATGATGTTGCAGTGAGAGTGTATCATCCCTGGACATCTGTCGTAAAGTGATCCGTAGACTTATGTCTCTGAGAAAGAAGGATTGTATCATCCTTTAACATTCATTCTAAAGTGATCTGGTGACTTCAGTCCTCAAGAATGTAGTGGGATTGCATCATCCTTGAACTTTTATTCAGAATGTATATAGATGCTTCGATCCCCGTGAATGTGGTGGGATTGCATCATCCCTGAACTTTTGTTCAGAATGTATCCAAAGGCTTCGATCCCCGTGAATGTGGTGGGATTGCATCATCCCTGAAATTTTTTTCAGAATGTATCTGGAGGCTTCGGTCCCCGTGAATGTGGTGGGATTGCATCATCCATGAAATTTTGTTTAGAATGTATCCGGAGGCTTTGGTCCCCGTGAATGTGGTGGGATTGCATCATCCTTGAACTTTGGTTTAGAATGTATATGGAGGCTTCGGTCCTCGTGAATGTGGTGGGAATGTATCATCCTTGAACATTTGTTCAGAATCTATCCATAGGCTTAAGTCCCCGTGAATGTGGTAGGATTGCATCATCCTTGGACTTAGTCCTAAAGTGATAGGGAGTGATTATCTCATAATTGTATCCAGTGACTTCGGTTGTCGAGAATGTGGTAGGATTGTATCATCCCTAGACTTAAGTCCAAAAGTGATCCAAAGACTTTCGTCTTCATATTGTGGATTGCAAGTTGATGATGATGATGATGTTACTGATCGAAAGATCAGAGTATGATGATGATGATGATGTTTCTCAAAGTATTGATGATGACAATGATGATAGTGTTGATCAAAATATCTGAGTGTGATGATGATGTTGCTCAGAGAATTGATGCTACTGATGATGATGATCGAAAGGTCAAAGTACTATTGATGATGATGTTGCTGAAGACTAAAATGATGACTATGATGTTGCTGAAGAATAAAATGATGACGATGATGTTGTTGAAGACTAAAATGATGACGATGATGTTTTCAATCAAAGTGTTGCTGCTACTGAAATTGAAGATGAAGACTATATGTCAAAGATATTGAAAAATATTCCTATGATTTATAGATGTATCACCCTGATGATGTTAAAGATGATCTCTCTCTTTCTCCTGTTACTAATGTTGATGTTGTTGTAGAATAACCTTCTTGTTAAGGGGCAGTGTTGAGTTATTGTAACTTTGAAGTGTATTCATTTATTATCCCCGATGTTCGTATCGAGAGAATCATTTGTAATTCATTATACCCTGATGATCCTATCGAAATAACTAGTAAGAGTCATGAGAAAATTCCCTCTGTTGTAAGTCGGGTCATTAGCACCCTATTCAATATAATATTAAGTTGTTTGTGTTCTCATAGAGAAGTCGGCCCAGTCAGTTTTAGTGGGGCCAACTTGTTCGAGTGTATTGTGAAGTGAATAGAAGTGAGGCTCTCCTCATTTCTACACACACACACTCACTTGTGCAGCGCATAAGAGAGAGAGATAGCTGCAGCTGCAAGGAGGAGAAGGTTCAGTCTGGGGTTTTATCTTTTATCTTTTGATCATCTATAATGAGGAAGCTTTTGCTGGGTTTTTCCCAAGGTAAATCTGTGTTGATCTTGTGATACTGTTTCTTTCAGTGATCCTGCCTATATTCTTTTGTTATGAAATTGAAATTGAATGGTGATAATCTAGCTTAGCATATAGAATCTTAACACGTCCGCACTCTCCGTTGCACCTACTAATGCACTCGTCCGTCCGTGCGCTCAAGGGTCGCGTGCCTGTCATCTTTCCATCAGGGTGCTCATCACCGAAGTGCCCATTTTGCCTATCATGTGGGAGCTCATCACCAAAGCACCCACCTCCATGTCGCTAAGTGCGCTAAGGCTCCCACTGTCAAAGCACCCATTTGTTGTTGTTTCCAAGGGCACTTGTGCTAACGCATGTGCATGCTTACCTTGGGAGTGTGAAACAATCCCAATGCTTACCTAGCCTCCAACTTCTCTCGCAAGTTCTTCTCTTTCAAAAGTAAAAGGAATTCCTTCGTTTCACTAGGATGACAACCCACTTGAGCTAGCTTTTTCTGAGTTAGCTCTGATTCCGAAATGCCCATCGCATGAACACAAAACTCCATTATGTCTGTCGCATCATGTGATGGAAAATATTCACAGGTGTTTCCGTTAGAGTGAGCGTTCTACCCCGAAATGAGATGTTATTCGTTTCAAAGGTTCAACACCTCAACGTGCTTCCCCTCGCCAAATCTTGGATTAACTTGCGCTTCCTTCTCTCAAATGCACAATGAGCCAATCTCCCATTGGACTACCTCTAGCCATCTCTCTAATGAGTGCAATGTTCTTTCTATAGAACGCATAGCTTCCTCAATGGTGCTTCTCTTGCCTTGCTCTACCGAAGTGGACTACTGTCGAATGTCATCTTGAGCCAAGTTTTTGGACTTGCTAGGGTCTTCAAAAATCTGAAGCGAAGACATCCTAGGACAATGTCCCAATTTGGTCTTCGTCCTCAAAGGAAAACTCCATGCTCCGGACTCTTCCAAGAACACTAAGCGACCTGCGTGCGAAACCGGCACTTCCTTAGCCAACCGAAGGAAATCTTGTCCAAGGATCATGGAATGATCATCTAAGGGAACCACCTTCAAGTCCAGTTGCCCATTCCAACTGTGAGATGAGCTACATCAACTCTTATCGTCACCGAATCCATCTCTGAGTTCACCGCCTTGAACCGTGCTTGGCTGCCTTCTAACAAACTATGAAGTGATGATACCGTGCGGCTGCTCACCAAACTGTGAGTAGTGCCTATGTCAACAAGTGCAGAAACTCTAAGTCCACTCATCGTAGCTTCCACAAAATTCAAACTCAGTGGGTTGACCGCCTAACTTCCCTTCACGTCACCTATGCAAGCTTCGACTGCTCACACAACTTCAATAACTTATGTTGATGGTTGAGGAGCTACCAACATCCTCAATGCTACTAACCTTGCCAACTCATCTTCTTAACCACGAACTGCTTTATCAGGGCAGTCCCTTACATAATGGTCCTTCTTGCACACATAGAAAGCAACATGTTTCTTTTCCATTGCATCCAGTTGCTTTCAATGAGCTCTCTTTCGAGCACTCTTCCCTGCCTTTACTTGGTTCGCGGGAGTCGGCAACCAAAGCATCTATGGTTTTGGTTGCGAAACCAAGTCTCGGAATGCCTTCTCCATTCCTTCCTTGAACTCTTCCCAGCACTTCTTCGTCGTGCTTTCTAGCTTCTCTGTCAATGCTGACTCCCTTGCCGCGGAGCCGTTCGTCGTAGGAATACCCATCTTAGATGCCCAACGAAGCTTCAATTTACCCGGGAGAACTTGAATAGTCCCCCATCCCAAGTTCACTATTCTTCTTAATAGCTCACTTCTGTACTTAGCGTTTTCGACAATGCCCTCGCATGTGTTGTTGTAGTTGTAACTTCAAAATATATTCATTTGTATATATTATGTATTGTATCCCAATGTTTATTCTGGGAAGTGTCTGTAATGTATTTGAGTCATGTCATGCCCCGATGTTCCTATCAGGAGATTCAATAATGTAAATAAGTCATGTCAAGTCATTGTGGGTAACGCTCCTATTGATCAAGGGTTAAAGTCACCACAAATGTGGAGCCCTAGGGTTATTAGACTCTCCTAGAGAAGTTGGCCCTAGTGATTTATTGTCAAGTTGGGAATTAGTATAAATAGAGAGTGAGCCTCTCTATTTAACACACACTCAGTTGTAGCGCATAGCTCAGGGAGAAGAAGCAGTTGGGACTAGAAAGAAAGAGACTACTGCTGTCGGGAGATCATCTTACTATTTTTGGGGTTTTGCTTTTGGTGCTGATTCTATCTCTGAGGAAGTTGCGGGGTTTTCTCCTTTATGGTTTCCCCGAGGAAAAACATTGTGTTCATTGTCTCTTGTGTTTGATTGTTGTGCTTGTTATTCTCTCAGTTAAAGATCCTAATATAATGCTAGCTTGAATGATAAAAATCTAACATGGTATCAGAGCTAACCTGAGAAGAAGACACTGTGTAGCTGTAGAAACTAGGGCTTCCTAATTTTTGGATCTCTCTCCACAGATTTTCAGCAAAAGAAGGTTGGGCTGACTCTCCTCTCCAGGGCGCATCTTTTTGTCGAAGCATAATCTGATTCTGAGCATTTTCAGTTTTTGACCCGACACTGTTGCCGGAAATTAGGGCTTTCCACAGAAGTGGAATTTTTTGAGTGAGCCCAAGCCTGGATTGATCTCCTCCTCAAAATCAAAGTTTAGATATCAAGATCAAAGTTTTTGGTTGGACAAAACTCCAGAAAAGTCAAACCCTAATATGCTCCTAAACTAGCTCTGCAGAATTTCAGCTCCAGATCCAGATCTAACATTTTGACTTGGTAAGATCTAAATCTCTTGTATTTCCATTTGAGGTTCTCAGTTAAGATGTCTCATCATACCAAGCTTGATGAAAAGCTTGAGGGAGGTAATAACTTCCAAGCCTGGAAGTATAGGATCTCCTTGGTCCTGGAAGAAAATGAGTTGGACTCCTACATCAATGAGGAGGTTCCAGTTCTAGAGGGAGATGAGGCTAAGGCCTTACAAAAAAAGATGTTGGTCATGGCTAAGAGGATTATTGCTGATTCAATCAAGGATCACCTCATACCACAGGTGTCCTCCCTAAAGACACCTAAAGCTATGTTTGATGCCCTGACCAAACTGTTTGAAGGAAAGAACATAAACCAGAAGATGACTTTGAGGAACTAGTTGAAGAATGTGAAGATCCATAATGCGGAGACCATATAGTCATACTTCACAAGGGTCTTCCAGATAAAAGAACAACTTGAATTAGTGGATAAAGAAGTGGATAATGTAGAGATTGTAATGACCACCTTGAATGGTCTCCCTAGATCATGGGACTCCTTTATTCAAGGGATCTGTACCAGAAAGAAGCTAGTCAAATTTAGCAGACTATGGGAAGAATGCTCTCAAGAAGAAACTCGGATAGCAGCTCGAGAAGAAAAGATGGGAAGTAAAGATCAATCTCTCACAGTACACTCCAAGAAAAGCAAAAGAAGTTCTCATCACCCTAGAGGTAAGCACTTCCATAAAAGTAACAGTCGAAAATATTTGTCTAAAATCAGATGTTATACATGTGATGAAGTAGGACACTATGCAAAAGATTGTCCTAAAAGCAAAAATAAGAAGAAGGGAAACAAGAGAAGACATCATGCGCATGTTGTAGAGGATGATGAACCTTCCATAAAGAGAATCAGACAAGAAAGTGACGATTCTTCAAGTGATGAGGAATATGTCTTGATTTTTGCTCTCACGGGAAACATCACACATGGAAGTAATGATTGGCTTATAGACAGTGGGGCTTCCAAACATATGACACGGTTCAAAGAATCCTTTGTGAAACTATCAGAACATGAATCATCCCACAAGGTGAAACTTGGAGATGACTACCAGTATCCAATAAAAGGTAGTGGGGAATCCTCCTATAAGCTAGACTCTGGAAAGTCTATGACGATGAAGGATGTATTGTTTGTACCAGGACTAAAGAAGAACCTCCTCTCCATATCTGCATTGGATGCAAAAGGCATGAGGGTTGTATTTATAGATGGCCAAGTTCTCATGTAGCCAAAGGGAAAGACTACTGATGATGCATTAGTAATTGGGGAACAAGAGGGAGGTCTATACAAATCGAAGGGCCATCTAGAACAAGCCTTGATCCATGACACAGTAGAGCCAAATGAACTTTGGCAGAGAAGGCTTGCACATGTGCACTACCTCTTGCAAGCAAAGCTATTAAAGGACTTCCAGAAATCCAGTCAAAACATGACGGTGTCTTCAAAGGATGTGCGAAAGGAAAGAACACAAAGAAGACATTTCCAAGTAGCGAGAGCAAGACAAAAGGAATCTTGGAAATCATTTACTCCGATGTATGTGGTCTGATGTCATCCAGTTCATTAAGCGGGTATGTATACTATGTTTCTTTTATTGATGATTTTTCTAGGAAGACATGGATATACTTCTTGAAGAACAAATATGAAGTATTCAGCAAGTTCAAGGAATTCAAAGCCTTGATCAAGAATCACACTAAAAAGAAGATCAAGACCTTTCGATCAGATAATGGTGGAGAATTCACATCAAATGAATTCAAAGCATTATGCAAAGATTCAGGGATTAAGAGGGAGTTAACCACTCCATATAATCCACAATAGAATGGGGTTGCTGAAAGGAAGAATAGAACGATCATGGAAGCCGCAAGGGCCATGCTTCATGATCAAGATCTTCACATGCATCTATGGGCAGAAGCTTCTAGAA
The DNA here is from genome assembly GCA_001517045.1 of Pseudotsuga menziesii. Taxonomy (NCBI): domain Eukaryota; kingdom Viridiplantae; phylum Streptophyta; class Pinopsida; order Pinales; family Pinaceae; genus Pseudotsuga; species Pseudotsuga menziesii. Next base: position 333,478 of record LPNX010645960.1, on the reverse strand, counting down.
TTGCGGTATATGTACAAAACCGTACTCCACACAGAGTACCTGAGAACAAGACCCCTGAAGAAGTCTTCTCCAGCAAGAAACCAAAATTCAGCCATCTCAGAATATTTGGTTGTCCAGTATACATACACATTCCAAAAGAAAAGAGGAAAAAGTTAGATCCTTAGGGAAGGAAGGGTATATTTGTGGGTTACTCTAAAAGCTCAAAGGCTTACATAATATACTTCCTAGGATTCAATAAGATCGACATCAGCAGCGACGTAACATTTGACGAAGACTCAACTTACAACAAATCCAAAAAGAGACCTGCTGAAGAACCTGAAGAAACAGAAGCACCCAAAATTCATGACACAACCATTAACAAAGAAATTCAAGAAGAAGATCGAGAATTAGAATAACCTCAAGAACCCATAGATCCACCTCAGGAGAAGAATCCTCATAAGAGGAAACCTACTTGCAGGTTATGAGAAGCTATCCAAGGTGCAGAAAGATATGGGGCTCCAAAAGAAAATCACAGAGAAAGAAAAAGGACCAGGTCCTGCTCCAGGTATGTAGCCTTATTATGTGACTTCATCGATAAAGAACCTTCCAACTATGAAAAAACTTTTGCACCTGTAGCCAGATACACTTCTATCAGATCAGTACTTGCTCTGGCTGCAGTGATGAAATGGAAGATATACCAGATGGATGTCAAGACTGCTTTCTTGAATGGTGTAGTGGAAGAGGAAGTGTATGAGGAGCAACCACTCGGTTTTGAGACACATGATAGGGAGTCTCATGTGTGTAAATTGAAGAAAGCCCTATACGGTTTGAAATAGGCACCCGGGACAGGGTACCACAGAATTGACAGATTTCTATCCAGTTTGTGCTTTACCAAGAGTAAAGCAGATTCCAACCTTTACTACAAGGTTTAAGATAGTAACCCAGTGATACTCCTACTGTATGTAGATGATCTGTTTGTAACAGGTATGGATGGGTTGATTGCTGATATGAAGAGGAAGCTTGTGGCCGAGTTTGAAATGAAATACTTGGGTATGATGCACTATTTTCTAGGCATGGAGGTGTGGCAGAATGCAGATGGAATATTCCTCGAACAAGGGAAGAGATTCAGGATGATGAACTGCAAGGCCATGACCACACCTATGGCATCGAACCTAAATCTATTGAGCGATGCTTCATCAGAATCAGTTGATGCTACAATGTATCGTTAGATGATTGGATCCTTGATGTACCTAACGAATACAAGACCGGATATTTGCTTTGCTGTGAACACCTTGAGCCAGTTCCGGACAGATCCGAGACATGTTCACTTGATTCCTGCAAAGCATATTTTGAGGTACCTGAGGGGTATAGTTGATTATGGGCTCAAATATGAGGTGAATCAGAAGATTAACCTGGAAGGTTATGTTGATTCATATTGGGCAGGCAGTGCCATCGATAGAAAGAGCACTTCAGGGTGCTGCTTCAGTATGGGATCAGGTGTGATCTCTTGGTTTAGCAGGAAATAGTCTTGTGTGGCATTGAGTACAGTTGAAGCAGAGTATGTCGCAGCTTGTTAAGCTAGTTGTGAGGCAGTATGGTTGAGGAAGCTACTATCTAAATTATTTGATCTCTAGCTGGATGTTACTTGTATATATTATGACAACTAGAGTTGTGTGAATTTTTCAGAGAACCCGGTGTTCCATGACAAGTTGAAGCATATCGAGATCAAGTATCACTATATCAGGGATATGGTGCTGAGAGGAGCAGTGAAGCTCCAATATGTTGTGATGGAAGAACAGATAGCAGATGTGTTGATGAAGCCATTGGCCAGAGTGAAGTTTGAGTACTTCAGGGAGAAGCTTGGTGTTCTCCAGATTGAGGTTTCCCCCAAGGGTAAGTGATGAGTCCGTGAGCCATTCTGAAATGGTGAGAGGATTGGTTCCTTCCATGGTCAGATGTAAGCGCTGAGCCATTCTGTCATGGTGAGAGGATTGGTTCCTTCCATGTCAGATATGAGTGCTGAGCCATTCTGATGTGACTGTAGGATTGGTTCCTACGTGATCAGATATAAGTGCTGAATGCCATTCTCTGAATGGAGGTACCTAGTCAGTTACTAGGAATCCTCAGCCTGGGGATGAGGGCCATTCTGATATGACTGTGGGATTGGTTCCCACATGATCAGATGTAAGTGCAGTTCCTTTCCACAGATGACAGTAGTTTTGTCCTATCATGCTGGTGGATGTGAGTGCCAAGCCTTTCCACAGATGATAGTAGTTGTGTCCTATCATGTTGGTGGATGTGAGTGCTGAGCCTTTTCATAGATGGTAGTGGGTGTGTCCTAGCATGCTAGTGATTGTAAGTGTTGTGCCTTTCTATAGATGGTAGTAGGTGTGTCCTACCATGCTGGTGGATCTGAGTGCCGTGCCTTTTCACAGATGATAGTAGTTGTGTCCTATCATGCTGGTGATAGTAAGTGTTGTGCCTTTCCACAGATGATAGTAGTTGTGTCCTATCATGCTGGTGGATGTGAGTGCCGTGCCTTTTCACAGATGATAGCAGGTGTGTCCTATCATGCTGGTGATTGTAAGTGTTGTGCCTTTCCACAGATGATAGTAGTTGTGTCCTATAATGCTGGTGGATGTGAGTGTCGTGCCTCTTCACAGATGGTAGCAGTAGTGTACTACCATGCTGGTAATTGTAAGTGCTATGCCTTTCCACAGATGGTAGTAGGTGTGTCATACCATGCTGGTGGATGTGAGTGCCGTGCCTTTTCACAGATGATAGTAGTTGTGTCCTATCATGCTGGTGAATGTAAGTGTTGTGCCTTTCTGACATGGTGTTGGATGTGTTCCTCTCATGGTCAGATGTGAGTGCTGGCCATTCTGACTTAGGGTCAGATATAAGCACTAAAGAAGACCTACATGGAGGCTAGGGCTACAACCAGCATGAAAAAGTGCTGGCTTTGTAGAACTTCCTGTGACGAGAAGAACCATGAGATAGCACCTATGATGATGACCCAATGATGATCCAGATCAAGTGATGATCCAGATCCAGTGATGATGATCCAACAGTGATGATCCAGATCCAGTGATGATGTCCCCATGATGATTCAGATCGAGTGATGATCCAGATCCAATGATGATGATCCATATCGAGTGATGATCCAGATCCAGTGATGATGATCCAGATCCAGTGATGATCTAGATCCAGTGATGATCTAGATCCAGTGATGATGATCTAGATCGAGTGATGATCCAGATCCAATATGAAGATGACTTGAAGATGAAGATGACTTGAAGATGAAGATAACTTGAAGATGAAGATGACATGATGATCCAGTTGATATAGAGAAGAAGACCGGTGCTGAAAAATTGTGTCGAGCGAATACCTTCCTAGTTAAGAGGGAGTGTTGATGTATTTGTAACTTCAGAATGTATTCATTCGTATATCTTATGTATTGTACCTCGATGTTTATTTCGGAAGTCTCTGTAATGTATTTGAGCCATGTCATGCCCCGATGTTCCTATCGGGAGATTCAATAATGTAAACAAGTCATGTCAAGTCATTGTGGATAACCCTCCTATTGATCAAGGGTTAAAGTCCCCACAGTTGTGGGGTCCTAGGGTTATTAGACTCTCCTAGAGAAGTTGGCCCTAGTGAGTTATTCTCAAGTCGAGAATTAGTATAAATAGAGAGTGAGCATCTATATTTAACACACACTCACTCACACTCAGTTGTAGAGAATAGCTCAGGGAGAATAAGTAGATGGGACTAGAAAGAAAGAGACTACTACTATTGGGAGCTCATCTTACTGATTTTGGGGTTTTGCTTTCTGAGCTGATTCTATCTCTGAGGAAGTTGTGGGGTTTTCTCCATTATGGTTTCCGTGAGGAAAAACATTGTGTTTATTGTCTCTTGTGTTTGAAGTTGTGCTTGTTATTCTCTCAGTTAAACATCATAATATAATGCTAGCTTGAATGATAAAAATCTAAGAACATGAAGCAAAACTGCCTGCTTGTGAGTGCGGAGCAATTCCACCAAAAGCCTCCAAAAACTTGGCACACTTGCCTTGGCTGAAAAACCCTCCAAGCGCACCATGTGCTTAACTATGGGTGCACGCTTCATCTAGGCGTACTTCTACAGAAGCAACCCTTCTGAAATGCATGTCCTTCACTGCCGAAGAGCGTTTGTACCTCGGCGCTTCTTCATCATCTGCAGAGCGCACTTCTGTCATTTTTCCTTGGTGTGCACCTCCGTCTACGGTAGCATGCTTCCAACAATGCGTCACCTTCTTCCACCAATTGCACCACCAATCGACGCGTCTTCACGGTTTGTTGAATGCACAGATCTATGGAGCACACGCCTAACCGCAGCGCGCTAACTCTATTTTCTGGGCGATCCTGTCATCAACGCTTCTGCTGAGCACGAGGTTATGCAGAGCGCGTTGCCTCTTACGGAGCACGCATTTTCCACAAAGCATGTATCTTTCTTGAGCACATGTCCTGCGAATGCTTTCGTTTGCTGCAGATGCCTTTCTTCCTACGGCGTGTCCACCTACGGACGCTTCTTCTACCGTGGCACGCGTTATTGCAAGTGCACGGCTTCACTACGGAGTGCTCCACTAAGTGTGTTCGAACCTGTGGAGCGCTACTTCCAGGCGTGCCTCTTGCTGCCACTTGTAGACACTTCTACTAACGCCTGTTTACCATAGTGTTCCAGTTGCTGCAAGGTGCTCTACGGAGCGACCTTCCGAATTGTGGATTCCTCCATGAAACCACCTTCGCCTAGGAAACAAAGTCTGCTTCAATGTTGATACAGAGCTAAGTCTGCTTTGATACCACCCGTCATGGCCCCAATCCAGTGCTAGTCTTCAACGACTGAAATGGGACATGCATCACTTCCTGGGAGGAAGCCTGGGGGCTTGGCCTCCCAAGTGCCTTACCAACAGACTATGCCTGAACCCACTATGTGGAAGCGAATCAACACTTAGAATTATTCAAATTTATCTTCGTTTACTTAGTCAATGTTCAGCTAACACTTAACCAAAAAGACAACAAGAAATATGGGTGGGGTTGGCACACTGCAGAGCCCCTAGAACTGATTTTTATTAACAAGTGTGGGAGCTCCCTTGATTCGGCTAATACTCCCGTGTGCACCGACCAGCTAGAATGCACAATACATAAAGAAGGTAAAAACCACCAACAAGGTGTCACACTAGCTTATGCCATAGCTAGCACACCCAATAGTAAATACTGTAGAGAAAACTCATAAGAACACCCAGCTCTGTGCTTTGTCTTCTTGCTTCATAACTGCGTCTTCTTTGTATGCTTCCAAATTCATTTGGTAGCAGTGCTTACTTAGCTCCTTCTTGCTTGCCCCCTCTTGCCTTGACGCCTTCTTTACTTATAGGGGCGCTTGGGTGGAAGTGAGCGCTCTTACTTAGCGCTCACACCTTCCCCCAAGTCACTTCCGCACGCTAAGTCTCGAGCCCACATAAGGTGAGCGCTTGACCCACTTACCAACTCGCCCAAGGGTTGTGCACCCACTATCTCCACTAAGGCACCCATCAAAATTCCCATCACCAAACCTTGTCGCCACGCACGTTCATCTTCCACACACCTCTTCGTCTGTAAATCTGTCGCTCGCACATATTCTTGGGAGCACTCTTCGGTGCACCTACCAGAGCGCTAACCTGCCAATGCGCTCGTCCATCCACATGCTCATCACCTTGCCATCGAGGAACTCATCACTGAAGTGCCCATTCTGCCTATCATGTGGGTGCTCATCACCAAAGCGCCCTCCTCCATGTCACTAAGTGCGCTAAGGTGCTCTCCATTCGAAACACCTGTTTCCAACTGTGCTAAGGCACCCATCGTCAAAGCGCCCATTTGACATTGTTTCCAAGGGAGCCCATGCTATCGCATGTGGGCGATTGCCTTGGGAGCCCGCCACACTCCTGACACTCCTTGTCGGTGGTGAGTGTGGGTGCTTGCCCTTGCCAAGTGAGAGTGCACCATGATGAACCGTGAAGTACACACCACCTTGCCCAAGTGTGTTGGCACTTAGAGCATGCTGAAAAACATGGCCGTGACAAGATCCCCCTCAGTTTGGGTCGTTAGACCATCATCATCGAGACCCTTGTTGACAACCCTCATCACCATCAAAAGGTCACACGGCCTCTGATTCTGACTCAGATTCCTATCAATCCGAGCTGAATCTTTTCATTGCACCATCTAGCCCCATGGCTAGTGTAAATCCTGATCCCTTCTTTGGAGGGGTGGTTGGCAATGGACCTATGTCCGTACCCCACATTATTACCAACATCCCGACCAGCGGTCCCAGTAACACTACGCATGTCGTTGTGAATCCACTACCCACTAGTAGTGGCCCCACACCTACTTCTATCACTCCCACTGTACCACCTTTCATACCTAGGCTCAGTGGCGATTCTGCCACCATCCCGATTATCCCCATTGTGGGAAGTCAAACTCAGATACCCACAGTCATGCATGAACACCATGCTTCACCAAACCCTGACGCCATCATTGGTCCCTCTCGCACCAACCTTGGGTCTAACCTCCCATTCATGGCTCACCTCAACTTTCCTGATTTGGCCAGGTTAACCAATGACCCAATCAGCCATCAACCCCATTGGCCTCCCATGCCAACCAAACTCCTGTCAGACATTCCAAAGTTTGAAGGGAAGGCAGGTGAGTGTCCCCAAAACCACATCATGTTGTTTCATCTATGGTGCTCGTAAAAAATCATTGTATACGATTCGATCAGACTTAGGCTGTTCCAGTGCACCCTTACAACTGTCGCAGCCAAATGGTATATTGAGCTACCTCAAGCCTCTTATCTAGACTTCAATTCCCTAGCCTTCACATTCTTACAATACTTCCAAATCCCTGTCAGATATGACGAGGGCGTTGAGATATTGTTGTCTTGCCACCAAAACACTGCAACCCACATAACTGACCACATCCACGAGTGGCGGCGATGACGTATCCTATTCAAGATTCATCTTGACGACATGATATTTCTCGATGGGTTCTTAAAAACCTTACTACCACCCATAGCCAAGGAAATCACCTTCAAACATCCCCAATCCGAGGAAGATACCATCTTGAAGGCCCAACAATTTGATTTGATTTATGCTCAATCTGGATACTTATACACCATCCTTCTAGATGCTCCCTGTGCTGGCACTTCTCACCGCGATGCGCCGGGGGCATCCCATGATACAGATGGCATCATAGGTTCTGTCTCCCAACACCCACAGTACTATGCGGCACCTCCTATGAGGCCACCGCACCCAAGAAACACCCCTAATGTTGTGAAAACAAACCAAGTACCTGACTACTCAAGGATGATGGCTCAGTCCAGAGCCACACCCTCTTATGCACATCCCGCGCCAACTCAGCATGCCTATGCACCAACTTGGCCGACACAACTGTATTCGAGACCAATGATCATATTTGTAGACCCTCCAACCCCTCCGGCCTACTTCACACCACCCATGCAAGCTTCTCCGGCCCTCGCCCTAGCTCCTCTAACATCCACGGGTCAATTTTTTGCTCAGAAAAATATTCCCAACCAATCAATCCCCAATAACCAACAAGGGAAAGGTAAGAAAAACCATGGATGGAATCGGGCTAACAACCAACCACAAGGAGGTGACCAACAAGCTAACCCTCCTAACAACAATGGTGCTAACCCACTAGCCCAAAACCCCCAACAGTCTAATCAACTGGGACAGACCGCTCGCTTATGGACTAATCATCCGTGTAAGTTATGCAATGTCTATGGTCATTATACTCATGAATTCCCGCACATGGACCGTGTCAAAAAGTTTCTCCAAAACAAAGCTCAACAAGACACCAATGCGGCAGCACAGGCTCAACCCAACCCAACGCCACCAGGCCCTCCACCCATGGTGCTACAAAACTCGCTACCAGTCCAAGGAATTGTTGCAACTGCACCCCTGCCCCAACCTGTTCCCGCAACACTTGTCGCGGCTCCACCTACGAAGACCGGAATCCATCACTCAATGACAATGTCAACTGAAGAAGTAAACCTCCAGACTAGATGGAACCATTACAGGTCTACCATAGAAATCGCTAACCTCCGACACTCACTACATGCCTCTTCACTTACCCCCACTCCCCATTGAGAGGGCAGATAGAGGTCCACAGTTTCCCATGCGTTGTTTCACGAACAATGCCACTGCTAGAGCTGCCTTGATTTACAACATCGTTGACGACTTGACTCAGTCACCTACAACCGTGTCTTCTCTCGAGGTGCTCAAAAATTTCCCTCCATAGCGAAAAGCATTGTTATCTGCACTTGGTGTTGTGGACCCCTCCGATTCCAGGTTGATCACATTCGATTTGGATCAAGGAGATCCAAGAATTCCATCCACAATCGCCTTCCAGATTCTGGTCTCAATTTAGAATTTGGTCATACATCGATGTATCGTCGATGAATGGGCATCTACCTGTGTCATGTCAACATTTTTCTGGCAGAAAATCGGGTCCCCTACCCTCCAACCATTGTTGGCTCACACCTCAACCAACAAATCCCAATCAACAGGGGTCCCACTTTGTTGACACTCGACTCGCCATGATCTCCCGGAGCGTCGGCCCAGATAGGTTTTACCCTGCCCAGCAACACCTGCAGAGAGGATGAGGTCTCACCTTAGATGTTCAAGGAGGGATGACGGAACCAAGTTCCCGCAGTATAGAAGAGGAATAGGGCATCAAAAATTTATCAGCTTAACAATCAGAATAGATTACATTCTTAGTAGAGCCATTCATCATTGCATATCATTAATGGTAGTAGATCTATCAGAGTGGGACAGATCTAAAAAGGTAGGAGCATTCATAAATAGTAACCATCACATCATAGATCCATATTTCAGATTCATTTAACATTCGTCATTAAATTTTGCAGGAACAAAAAGACAGAAAATATAATAGAAGATATCAATGATTCAATCCAACATCAGTTTTATCATATTACTTCTGCGAAATCAACCACAGATCAAAATAGATAACAATTCATCTCCAAATTGATACCTCAGATGTCAATGATCAACTTGATCTCTAAAATAGTCATCTATTGATTGATCGATCTATCTATATCTTCATTCACAACTCTTCTTTATATATATAGGATTACGCCTGTACATTCATTGTCCACTTCTAACTAACTCCTAACTGATTTAACTGAATAATGACCAATATCAACAAAAAATGGTCAACAAGTACAAAAGGTGACAGAAAATAATAAAAAATAGTCTATCTTCCGCCTATCGCGCCATCTTTGTCTTGCGCGATGCCTTCTGAGCTTGTGCATCATCCATGATGCTACCCAACTTACCCCAACCCCTTGCCAATAGGCCCCCAACACAGTCTTGTGGCTCGTCCTCAAGCCACGTCAGGTGGACATGGAGTACTGGTTGATTTTAGTCTTGAAGTCTTCGTATTGCTGAGAAATTTCGACGACCTGCATTTTGAATTTCTTAGCAACATCTTGACACATAAGGAGATCCTATTTCAATGGGTTCTCCACCATATTCATACTGACTTCCTTCTTACCGTCTTGCACAACCTACAATGCAACGGCTGCTTTTATTGAAAATTGGGCTCCAATTTCTTGTAACTAGTCGAGCTGGTCACTGCATTTCTGTTGTCGCTCCTGTGCCTTTGCAACTCACTGCTGGAGCTCCTTCAGTTCTATAGATTGCATTATTGACACAATTGGCGACATGGTCCTCAGTGCTGTATTCAGTGTGGCAAACTCGTTCTTAGCTTCCCGCAACTGCGCCGTAAGTTGCTCTAGCTGCTCGTCTTGAATGTCACTAACCCAAAATTCTGTCGTTCCCTCCATGACATTCTTTGCATCTTGCTCCATTTCATCAAAATGTGCCACAATCTCTTCAATGGAAGTCTTTCGTTTTGCAACCTTATCTAGTGGTGTGTCGGGGTAAACCATAGGATTCAACAGGCTATTGTCCAACTGGAGTTGTGCGATGACTTCTCCAAGTCGCTTGGCCTTGGTGACAGCATCCAGCTCTGCTGTGATTTCATGGACATACTGGAAGGCATTTGTAATGGCCTCTTCTACTTGCCCTTGACTCGTGAACAACAACACCTTCTCAATAACAAGGTGGTCGGTTTCCTTTTTCAATTCCGTAATTTCTGCAGCAGCCTTCCCCTTCAGTTCCTCTTGTGCTGTCGTCAATGCTACGATATATTGCACTTTTTATACTATCAGCTTCTCCCTTAGCCGTCATAATTCCTCGGCTTCCTTCTTCATTGCCTCTTCTTCAGTTTGCAACCGTAAATACTTGTCATTGAGCTCCTTTTGTCTATCTGCCAACTCTTGGCTAGCTACCTGCTACACGTGCACTAACGTCTGAGTCGATAGCTTGTTGATTTCCAACATGATGCTCTGCAGTTGGTGCAGTGAGGAGTTGATATCCTCTCATCCAGTGTTGATTGTGATCGAGGGAACCTGAACGTTCTTGGCCCACGGCTCAATGCTAATCGACGCGAAATCCTACACAACTGCACTTTCTAGTCCTCCTCTTGCTACAACAATATATATTGAATCTAACTTGGTGCGTACCTTAGCAAAACCTTCCTGGGAAGGCCTCCACATTTCTTTGGCCGTGATATAGCTTGTAGTTGTGCCTCCATCACTGATATGGTGCTACTACCTGCATCCTGCTCCATTCACCGCTTGGTCCTTCTCTCTTCTAGGATGCACTGTGCTTTTGGATTTGTGTCTGTCGACAACTCTCCATCTGAATCATGATGATTATTCTCCTTGCGCACAAGCTCTTCAGGGGCGTCTGCTGGTGGCCCTATCGATACTTCTTCTATGCTTACTGGTTCACGCCAGTCTGTAGGCCAATCCTAGACTGCTGTGTCCAATTCTTCATCTGTCAGCTTGTATCCCATTGGTAGCCATTGCTTAATAGGGCCTCGTCGAGCCTGGATTTGAATAGTATGTGAACGGATGGAGAACCACATAATCCGCTGATATTTCACTACTGCTGCATCTGATAACCTTGGGACTTTGACTGCTGCTGCTTGTAACACCTCCCAGTATATCCAAAAGTGGATCACACAATCTGCTTGCTGACTGGGATCCTCTACCCACCAAATTTTTTGATATCGTGTGCCTTTGCACACCTTAACAGCTTCAACCGTCATTCTTTGGTAATCCTATGGATCCATCCAAGCCACCAATGCAATTAAGATCAATAGCCAACTATAAGTGAAAGGCCGCTCCCCAGCTTGAACTACGACCACATCCTTAGTCAATTGGTTCAACAAAAAGAGGGACCGGTTCATCTGGACTCCCTCAGTGCATTTCTGCGCACATGCAATCACCCACGAAGTGCACTGAATAGGGCGATTCTTACTGACAAAATCTTACAGGACAAAATTTGTGCGCCAATACGCACCTCTTTATCTTTAATGTTGTTAATGCGGTAGGCTCTTCCATCGTGCTGCAAATCATACCTCTCCCTCAACCATGTCACTAGTTGCTTATCATTATCTCGTCCTTTGAAATACTGCGATGGGTCTGGCCCATCCTTCGGCAACCACGTAATCTTAGAAATCAACTTAACAGTAAGTGTGATTGGTGTGTCTAACCACAACATTCTGCCATGGAATCATGGCAAAATTTGTTTGACACACGCATTGGCTTCATTCAGCCACCCAAAATGCAGCATGTTGATGAGCCCCAACAACCCAGACTTATCCAGTCCTTGCACCCATGGATGAGGAATGCGCACTACCGGTCCTCCTACGACTTAAGGAAATGAATCATATGGCTTGTCTGCTACATCCTTCAGTAGCAGCAGATCATGATATTCGTACTTCATCTTCATCAATGCAAGGACGATGTCGGTGGTGTACACCATCCCTTTCGGCAGCGGTGACATTTTCTGCTGATACTTCTGATTTTTGGTCAAGCGCCGAGGTTTTGCACCAGGTTAGGTGGGAGCAATGTACCTTGGAATATCCTTCATAGAAACCCCATTGTGAACCGTTTATTCGATAGCTCCAGAGCTAGAATGCCCCATCTGGGCAGTGCCTTCCCCTTGCACCCTGATGGAATTTCTCATCTGCCTCTTCTATGGCAGTGTGGAGCTTGGCTTCTGGGCCTTCCGCTTTCCCTGCGGAATCGATGATGATCCAACTGGAATGCTCATGACTTCTTCCACAATGGTAGTTGGTCAAACCGGTGACTCCCTCTCACTCGATATCTCCATAGTGTCGGGGTTGCTCAACATGCCGCACCAATACACCTCACTAGTCTAGCTATCACACACCCTCTGCTTCACTCTTCAACTCACACACTGCCCTCTTCAGTAGCTCTGCTTCAATCACACTCTGCAATTAAAATTGATGCAACTCAATGGTGCTTTCGACCTGTGTCGAGCACCTTCTTATAGCATGCAGGAGATCCATCATTCATCATTACTAAATCATTCATGGTCATCATGACTAAATCCTGCATTAATTACCCAAATCCACCGTCGATTCTACCAACCCAATGGTTGGATCATCCATAAATGTGCGTTGCTTCAACAAGCGTCGTTCGGTAACTGCTTTTAACTGCCCTTATTTATTGCTGATTGGACTAAATCATAGACCTACGGCTGTTGCGGTCTGTCTACCTAACTACACTAATGACCCCTATTCTTCTGCAACCACTTCCTTCTGGCATGCCATTCCTCCCTCCAAGTATCCTACTT
>LPNX010645960.1:274462-319509 GCA_001517045.1 Pseudotsuga menziesii | reverse complement strand
TATATACATATATGTATATACATATATGTATGTATATATATACATACATACATACATACATACATATATATATATATATATATATATATATATATATTTTTCATTGCGCAGTTCTTCCCCCGTTCGATAGGGCTTCAAGCAGTTTCCATTCACAAGCTTTGGAAACACAACCCCATCTAACTACTACAATTGAACTGCACCCCCGGACGTAATAGAATTAATGAGATATCGACCCAACCAGTGCATCTGTAACTTACCTGGATGCTTCAAGAACTTGCTGTCATATAACAACACCAAATCTCCTTTCTGGAACTGTTTGTTTTTGATATGGCGATCATGCCATGATTTATGTCGATCCTTCTCAACGCGTTGATGGAATACTGCAGTAAAATGATCTTCTTCAAGCTGTAGAAACTATGTTGCATGCTCTTCTAATGCTGTGTCATCATCCATGCTGGTTGCCGCTGCAATGCGCTAAATGGGAACAATGTACTCCATAGGCATGACTGCCTCTTGCACATATACCAATTTTAACGGTGTTTTCCCCATCAACCTTTTGCAAGTGGTGCGATACGCCCACAATACCACTAGAATATTCAAATCCCAGTCATCTCAGTTAGCGTTACATACCTTTGTAAGTGCATGCTCCAAGATTTTGTTGAATGCTTCTACAGTCCCATTTTCCTGCGGATGATATGGTGTACTTTTCTTATCCTGTATCTGTAGCTCCTTCGTCGGCGCTCTTACTGTGCGATTGATAAAATGGCTGCCTTGGTCACTCATCAATATCCTTGGGCATCCAAATCATGTCACAATGTTATCAAATAGAAATCTTGATGCTGTCGCAGGAGTGCAATCTATGACTCGTGCAGCCTCTGCCCATCTTGTCAAGTACTTTATTGCTGTGATTATGCACCACACACTAGTTCTTTTCCCAGGTGGGTTTATTGGACCCACAAAATCTACAACCCATTTATCAAACGGTTGCAAAGTTACCTATGGTACTAGCGACATTTCATCTCGCTACGATGGTTTCCCAGTGTGTTGAAAGCCGTCGCAGGTCCGTGCATAATTTGTCGCATCATTGTGTAACGTAGGCCACCAAAGGCTTACGCGAAGCACCTTCCATGCCGTTGCGTTCCCACCATAGTGTCCCCCGTGATTCTAGCTTGAGATTCTACTCTAATCTACTCTTGTCCATGTGGTAGGACACATCGCCACAAGATTTCATCTGGCCCCAGCTTATATAGGTGTCTAGAAATCAATTGATAATTAGAAGCTTTAACTACCAATTGCTTCTTTTGACTTGTGGAAAGTTCTTTTGGTGCGACTCTCGTTGCCAAAAATTGGATTATTGGCGACTAATGGTCATCGCCCATGTCAACTTGGAATAACTGTGCATCAGGCAGTCCATCTTCAATATTAGTAGGTTATTCTCTTGTCTCAATTTTGTATAAATGATCGAGGCCAACATTCAAGCGACCTGGATTAAAAAATATTTCAAAATCAAACTCCTGAAAGAGAAGTAACCAATGGCATATATTCCCCCCCAACACATGCTTATTGACTAGATACTTCAATGTAGAATGATCTGTAAACATCTTGAAGTGACCACACAGAAGGTAATGTCTGAATTTCTGCAGCGCGTATACCATTGCCAGAACTTCATGCTCTGTGGTCGTGTAGTTCCTCTCAGCAAAGGATAACTTCCGACTAGGAAAGCAATTGGGTGATCCAGATCTCCTTCTCCTGGATGCACAAGCACTACTCCGAGCGCAATAGAAGAGCCATCAACATGGACATGGAACTCCTTGTTCCAGTCAGGGAACACAAGGATCGGTGACGAAGCCATATTGGCCTTTAGCGTGTCAAATATACCTTGACATTCCGGACTCCATATAAAGACAACATATTTCTTCAGTATTTTCTCCATAGGGACAGCAATTGCATTGTATCCTCAAATGAATTTGCGGTAGTACCCAGTGTGCCCTAGTGTCGCCCGAAACATCTTCACATTTGTCGACGGTGGCAAGCTCAAAATGACCGCTATCTTCGCAGGATCAACCAATAATCCTTTCTTGCACAAAATGTGACCCAACAATATCCCAAATGGTGCACAAAAAATGCACTTCTTGGAGTTCAACGTGATATGATGCTGTCGACACCTTTCCAGCATTAGTCGAAGGTTGTTCAAAAGATCCTTGATCAGACCATACACTGTCCAATCATCCATATATACGTGTAGGAACTTATGAACGAAATATTTAAATGTCGTGACAACAAATCAAGAAAAGATTGCAGGTGCATTCTTCAGCCCAAAAGGCATCACCGTGTATTGGAAGTAGCCCCACTCGGTGACAAATGTGGTTTATGTCGGTCCTGCTTAGCGATTTTGATCTGGTGATAACCAGAAAATCCATCGGTAAATGAGTACATCTCCTGACCACCTACTCCCTGGAGTACTTCATCAGTGAATGGCGTCGGGAACGGGTCATGCATATAGGCATCATTCAATTTTATTAAATAGACAGATATCTGAACTTCACCCGTTTTCTTGTCTTGGACCACCATGGGACTAATCCATTCTAATTATTCTATAGGATCAATGATTCCAGCATCCAATAGTCGGCCAAGTTCAGCCTTGACTCTTTCTTTGTATGGTGGATTCAGGCGATATGGCCCCTATCGTACTGGTTTCTCATCTGGCTTTAACAGAATCTTCATCTCTCCTAGATCACCCAGTATCTCCTTCATTTCTGAAAACTTTGTTGGAATGAGATCTTGAAATTCATGTAGTAGGTCCATGATTTTTGCCATGGTCTCCTCGTCCCAATAGTCCCCAACACTTGTGAACTTTGGTTTCTCTTATGTTCCAATGTTAACCTTTCTGATCTTCAATGGCTAACTCATGGGATCAGTTGGTACATCTGGAGATGCAACGTCCCTACTTCTTTTTGTCTCTGGAATATTGATATTTCGTAGCTCATCATGATATTCAGGTTTGCCATACATGTTATAGCATTCCATTATCGATTGCATGTGGCACTGCGCATGTGGATCCATAGGATATGTGACTGGTACAAATTTTAGAACCACGTCTTGAATGATCTAAAGTGCATTGTTAACATCCAGATTACGTCGAAAAAACTAAAGGTCCATGCAAAGCAAATCGTCAGCTCCTCCCAAGTAGTTATTTCCCTGTACAGCTCTACTGATACATACCAGGATCTTGGAATTTCATCCAGGGTGTGAATAAAGGCATGGACCCATTCATCCTTTGGTCGCAAATCTCACAATGCTTATAATTCCATCAAATGGCTGCTAGGGTCATTCCGTCCATCATACCTCCCAGCGTGGAATACCTATGTGTTGACGAAGCGAACTGTCATCAAGCGTCGACACTGTGTCCATCCAGTAATTGTCTTTTTATGAGTCGCCCAACAACGTGCTGGAGTAGCCTTCAGTGCTTCCTCCATGGCCAACAATCACTGCGGTTCCAAGACCTTTTCTTCAAATTCTATTAAGAACGCAAAAATTTCAGGCAGTCCTTCATAAATCGGTAATTCTACCATCTTAATTGTGACACAGCCTAGTGGCTGCATGATCAAACCACATAGTGGCTAAAGCATATGGATCTCTTGCCAATGATACGAAACTCTCAAATAAGTGTTGCAGCTACCATGATGCCGCAATGGTCTTGCCTCTAGTGTAGAATCAAAAGCAGGAGGCATTTCATAGACAAGTGACTTACTAAGATTTCTTCTGATCACATCCCAGGCTCGAAAAAATGTCTCCTTTTGAGTTGCGATATCGAACGGTGCCTTCTTCTGTCCAGCCAGTCAAATTTGTGGGTAGAGTCCATACTCTCCTATTGTGGCACTTGCATAGGTGACAATGGAAATGTCAACATCCGCTTTTCTGTGCTCTGCTGAGATCATCGCAACCATTGGCCCTTGATTCTGGTTCATTGGCGGATTCTGAGTCAACGGTGGATTATGGTTCAACGGAGGGTTCATAGGTTGATTCACAATCTGATTCTGGATTGGAACTTGATTATGGGTCTGCAACTGGTTCTGGTTTTCAGCTGATTCTGAGTCTGTATCTGATTATGGCTCTGTAGCCGAGGAATGTTCCCAACCTACCATCTTGCTATTAGCTGTGGGCAGTTTTCAACAGTACGATAAATCTTTGTGCAATATGTACACGAGCACTGCAAGTGTGGACAGTCCCTTTGGTAGTGTCCAAATACCCCACAATGATAAAAATAGACTAATCCACGACCTTGTCCTCCTCTTCTTTCAAATCCTCCTCCTCTTCCTCGAAATCCTCTGCGAAATCCTTCCTGTTGCTGATACTGCAGCTGAGCCATCTGCTGTGGCGGGGGATTCGGCTGCTGCTGAAGATACTGTGCATCTTGAACATAATGTGGTTGTGGCAAAGGCATCACCATCTTATTGTATTGCGGCTGTGGCTGTGGAGGTATAAATTGCATCGGCAGCAGTGGTGTATACTATGGTTGAGGTTGAGAGTTTACCACCTGAGGATGCGGCTACGATTGTTGTACTACGCGATGATCTCCACCCTTCACAAAGTATGAATCATATGTTCGTTCGTGTAGCGTATCGTATGCACAACAATATTTGTCTTCATGTCCCACTGATTTGCAAAAGGTACAATATAGGTTGGTTGGTTTTGACACTATCTTTTGCATGTAGCTACACTCTTTGTGTCAGTGCCCATAGACTTGACATATGCGACACCATGGTACACTGCTGCAACTTAATGGGTGCGTCGCTCCTGAGACCAGATAATTTCAGAAACTAGGGCAGTTATCTTTGGTGTGCCCATCTGCATGACACTGAGTGCATCAAAGATCATTGCGATCCTCTTTCGCCTTCTTGATGTCTTGTAACTGAAGCGTTAAATTTTCCAGCTACACTTGGATTTGATTCATACCACCTGCATTTTCTCCAACAGGTGAAGCTTCTAACTTCTTCACAATCTCCAGACCCTCGCTCTGTGTCACGGTCTTCTGCTACATCAGTGGTTTCCAGATGTGAAATACCAAGGCTGTGATAAACCACTCTTTATGCTAAACATTGCTCATATCAAAGCTAATCCACACCATCAACGTCTTAAATATTTGATCGAAATCCCATACAGTCTCATTCAGAAACTGCTTGATCACTTTCAACTCATTAATGTATTGTGCCTCTGATTTAGGATCTGAAATTCTTCGATCAGTCCCTTCCGAACTTCATCCAATGTTTTTACAGAGGTCCCCGTAGGAACCTGTATAAATTTCATGTACCAATCTACCGCGGTACCCCTCAAAGTAGTCGCTAGTTGGCCCTTCATGACATCATCATCCGTGGCTTGTCAAACAGTCCATACTGCCTTACAAAGAAACCAATACTGCTCGGGATCATTATTCCTGTTTCCATGGAACTATGGTAACTTTGTGTCATCGCCCACCATCCTGGGCCTTCTTCCTATAGATGCTGACCTACTACTGGATTGATGTTGACACGTCGAGAAAGTTAATGTGGAATTTATGTTTCTCCCTGAGTTTGAAGTAGTGCACGGAGGCATGGGAATGGTGTTGCTGGGGTTTGATCTTACTGCGGTCTTGGGCGTAGTCTGGGTTTAGTCGTCCTCTTTATCACTGTAGGGTTGCTTCGTCCCTTGTGGTTTTCCTTCGTGGTTTTGCCTTTCGATCGCAGCAGGACCTTCCCTTGTCCTCTTCCTCTTCTCTTGTAGAAACCCTACTCCTCCCCTTGTACAACCACTTTCTTCCTCAGCTTTCCTCATAGTCTCATCGAAACTTGCACCCATATACCCCTTAGCTTCCCATGTGTCTCCCCCCTTTAGTCACGGTATCCATCGCCTCTGCACACCAAAGCTCTACTACTCTAGGTGCATCTTTAGTATGCCCTTTTCACCAATACGCATTTTAATAGACAACTGGAGTGATAATAGGAACCTACCTCTGGGTCCGTTGAAGAATTCTCTTTCTGCTTCACTGTAAGAATTAGTAGTGTCGACTGCGAAATCAGTAATATATCCTTTTAGGACACTATCTAGCCAGACTTCGATAGCTTGTGACGCTCTGTCGTCGGTTTCTTGCAGCTCCTGGATCAATTGAGGGGTCCAGGATGTTGGCTCTCCTCCTTGGAAATTTGTTTTCTTGTATGTGAACTACGCCAACCACTCGTACCGTGTGATGGGAAATTCACAGAAAAAATACTCGTGAGGACTGTCGTGTATGTAATTTTCCAACCACTTGTCGGTTGTCAGTCCATGGTTCTGATTTTCTGGTTCAGTAAATTCTTGCAGCTTCTGATCAAACCAATATTGAATCTCTGGTAGCGTTGGATGCCACATCCACTCTTTAGTTTTTGATCGCATTGGATTCCACATACCCTCCTTTTAGTCACAACAAGATCCTAGAAACGAAACCATTTGTTGGCTCACACCTCAACCAACAAATCCCAGTTGATAGGGGTCCCACTCTATCCACACTCGAGTCGCCGCGATCTCCCTGAGCATCAGCCCAGACAGGTTTTACCCTGTCCAGCAACACCCATAGAGCGGATGAGGTCTCACTTGAGATGTTCAAGGGAGGGTTGACGGAACCAAGTTTCCACAGTATAGAAGAGGATTATGGCATCAACAATTTATCATCTTAACGAGCAAAACAGATCAACTTCTTAGCAGAACCATTCATCATTGCATATCATTAACAGTAATAGATATATCAGAGCAGAACAGATCTAAAAAGATAACAACATTCATAAATAGTAACCATTGCATCATATATCCATATTTCAAATTCACTTAACATTCGTCATTGAATTTTGCAGGAACAAAAAGACAGAAAAAGATAACAGAAGATAGCAACGATTCAAGTCAACATTAGTCTTATCATATTACTTCTGCGCAATCAACCACAGATCAAAACAGATAACAATTCATCTCCATATTGATAGCTTAGATGTCAATGATCAAATTGATCTCTACAATAGTCATCTATCGATTGATCGATATATCTATATCTTTATTCACAATTCTTCTTTGTATATATAGGCTTACGCCTTTACATTCATTTTCCACTTCTAATTAACTCCTAATTGATTTAATTGACTAATGGTCAACAAGTACAAAAATTGACATAAAATAATAAAAAATAGCCTATCTTCCACCTATCGCGCCATCTTTGTCTTGCGCGGTGGCTTCTGAGCTTGTGCATCATCTGCGATGCTGCACAACTTACCCCAACCCCTTGCCAACAACCGTCACCCACTACACTATGCACCTATGATGGCCACCCCACCAAAGCCCAGGGCATTCTTCTGCATGTCCCCATATCATTAGTCGGTAAGATGGTTCTGATTGACATAGAAGTTGTCAACGCTCAGCTTGATTATAACCTTCTTCTCAGACATAGTTACATGTATGCTATGAGAGCCATGGCATCCACTGTTTTCTACCTTATGATGTTCCCTCATGACGAGAAGTTTATAATGGTGGAATTATTAACTTATCACGATCCGCAAGGGCCAGCCACACCATACAATGTCATCCCTACCATTGATACCTCCATTGAAAGTGCACCCATCCCTCTCTTTTCGGATGTAGGTCCCAGATTGTTCGCCGACATTTCCATGACAGCTTCTTTCCCATCTTTACCTCCTCCACCAACATCAAGCGACACTACGGCCTTGTGCATGATTTCATACAAAAAAATTCCACCCAAACCCCAACCATAACCACGACCCTAAGCATAGCCACAACCCCAAATACAATCACCAGGGAATTATTGGAGCTCTCTCCCATTCCATACAATTCCCTTCCTTTTCCCACCATCCGACATCGTGAGTAAGCCCATTATGGCCACGTTGAACTTACCCAATTTTATGTTGGGGATTCCTGTGTGGTACCTCGAACCACCTGCCCAACCTCCAATGCCCTAGGTTGTGTTGACACCCGTTCAACCCATTTCGGTCGTGTTACGCCCTCCTCCTAGCCCACAAAAACCTCCTTCCATTCCTGTGTCAGCCTCGCCTCATCCAAAGAGGGCTATGTTAGGTTAAAAGCGAGCAACATTAAATAACAATATGCAAGAAATAAACATTATAACAAGCAACCACATATAGACACACAATATACCCTGGAAACCCCGTGCGGGGAAAACTAGCACCAATGAAGATCTTCATTACATGGCCAAAGTGGCAGTCGAACCCCGGCAGACTCTACCTTGCGCCATGTGCGACGTACAGGGTCATGCAACCCATAATTGTCTAGAAATATCCATCCTTTGCACACATCTAGATGCCATGGACACAATGGAGAATCTTTTGGTAGTCATCATCCTAACTCAACCGACAATAAAAAACAAATCTTTGAGGATGAACCATGCATGTGCACTTTGTGGATTGTATGGACATTATTCTCACCACTTCCAAGACTTGGTTGTGTATCGAATCGCCCTTAGCAACCTTCGGAAACATTCCCTTGAATCCGAGATCACTGTCATTAAGGAGATCCACCCTCCAGTTTCTTCCTCGACCACCACAACCATTTACATGGTGTCCAGCTCCACTGACCCTTCCTTCTCCGCAACCATCGATGATCCCTTGGATCTATCCAATCGTTGCTTCAACAATGTTGAGGAGATACTTGAGGCCTTAACCTCTATGGAATACCAATGGGATGACATGCACCATCACTCGTTCTTTATCCTTGGGGAACCTTCGTCAATATCTGATCAATATTCAATAGAAACCAAGGACTTCATCCATGGCAAGGTGGATTGGTTAAAAAATCCTATCTCGACTCTTGACACCTTTGAAGAAGGAAATATGGCCAATATCTTGCCTGCAATCAAGGTTAACATCTCAACCAATCCTGAGATCTTTGAAGAGATCACGTTGGTGGCATCATGCTCCTCTGAAGAATTCGCTTCCTACAGAGCGCTTTTTTAAGAGTTCTGCGACATCTTTGCTTGGTCATACACTGAGATGTCAGGATTGGATCCGTCGATCGTTGAGCACCACATCGACGCATGGCCTGATGTGGCACCCATTCGCTAAAAGCAACGACTCATCCATCCTGCCAAAGATGCTACAGTCAAAGATGAAATTGAGAAGCTACGTACATAAGGCTTCATTTACGCCATTGCCTACACCACTTGGGTTTCCAACCCTGTCCCCATGAATAAAAAATAGGGCACCATATGCATCTGTACATGTCCCAAGGACAACTTCCTAATTTGAATCTGGCATGTCCCAAGGACAACTTCCTGACTCCTTTTATTGACCAGATCATTAACGCATGCATCGAACATGAGGTATTTTCCTTCATGCACAGTTTTTTCAGATACAACCAAATTAATATGCAGAAGGAAGATCGATACAAGAATGCGTTTACAACCCCTTAGGGCACATTCATATATTGAGTGATGGCCTTTGGAATAAACAATGCTGTAGCCACTTTCCAGCGTGCCATGACATACTGCTTCCATGACCTTGTTCACATTATATTGGTTTATCTGGACAACCTTACCGCTCGGTCATGGAAGTGCTCACAACACTTAGATGACTTGCGACAAGTCTTCCTGCGATGTCACAAGTACAAAATCTGCTTGAACCCTCTCAAGTGTGTTTTTTGTGTCCTGGCAGGTTGTCTGCTTAGGTTCATTGTTTCCCACAAAGGGATTGTAGTTGACCCTCTTAAAGTTCAAGCCATTCTCGACCTGCCCTCACCATGGACTTTGCGACAGTTGTAGAGTCTCCAAGGCAAGGAAAACTTCCTTTTCCGCTTCATATCGAAATACACAAGAAAATCCCATGGTTTCTTGTGTCTGCTTTGTACCAACATTCCATTTGTTTGGGATTAGTAGGAACAAGATGCATTTGACGTGCTAAAACAAGATTTGGCTTCCGCCCCATTACTATCTGCACTTGGGTTCACCCAGGACTTCATCCTCTATGTGTGGGATTTCGACAATTCCATCGTTGGATTTTTGGTCTAGGAAGATGATGCTCATCAAGAGCATTTGATTTACTATGTTAGTCAGAAGCTAAATGGTCCCCCCCTACGATATTTGAGTGAAGAGAAGATGGCCCTCGCCGTCATATTCTTGGTCCAAAAATTGCACCATTACATCATCACAAACCATACTCGAGTAGTGGCCGATTCCAATCCTATGTGGTACCTCTTGAGTTGGCGCCTCCTATAGGGTCGCGTGACCAAGTGGGTAGTCATCCTTCAGGAGTTTGACTTGGAATTCGTTACCTCAAAAAGCACCAAAGCGTTGGCGCTAGCTGCATTGATTACAGACCTGGCCCTATTTTCTGCACCACCACCACTGACGGTCAACCTTCCTAATAAATTCTTATTTTTCATCTCTAAGGAAGATCCTTGGTATGGGGGCATTCTCATGTACTTGCGCACCCAAAATTTTGAGCATCACTTAAGCCGCAAAGACAGGCAATGCATTCGACACCAAGTTGCTTGCCATCTCCTTATTGGAGATGTTCTGTACCATCGGGGTGTCGATACCATATTACGTCGTTGCCTCACCCATGACGAGGTTGAACAGGTCCTCATTGACTGTCATAGTGGAGCTTGCGATGGCCACCTCTCTAGTTTGGTGATTGCTCAGAAGATTCTACGTGCTGACTATTTTTGGACTTCCATTTTTTCCAATTGCATCGAGGCAGTCAAACACTGTCGTAGCTGTCGACTCTTTGCCCCAAAAGCAAGGAATCCCCCCGTGCTACTACACCCGTGGTCACAGTCAGTCCCTTTTGCAAGTGGGCTATCAACTTCATGACAGTCACTCCTACCTCAGCCGATGGACATAAATACATTATCATGGCTGCCGATTACTTCACCAAGTGGGCTGAGGCCATGCCCACATTCAATTGCAAAGCTGAAACGACGTCATGATTTTTCTTCAACCACATCATTACACGTTTTGGTGCTCCCCAATAGATCATCTCAGACCATGGTAAACATTTTGAAGACCCTATTTCAACAGAACTTTCAACCATGTTGAAGTTCAAGCACTAGTTCTCATCCTCCTCCTACCCCTAGGGAAATGGCCAAGTTGAAGCGATCAACAAAATCATTAAGACCATGCTCCAACAGATGGTTGGAAACCACAAAATCAACTGGCACCACATGCTATTTTCCTCCCTTTGGGCCTAGTGCACATCCACGAAGACCACCACTAGCTTCACCCCATTCCATTTGGTACACGGCATTAAATCAATACTCCCCACAGAGTGTCAGATCCCATCACTCCACCTTGCCATGGAACTCCTTCCCAACACTTCACCTCTAGAAGAACACCTCCTCCTACTTGAAAAAACCAATGAGGATTGTTGTGCTGCTCTCCAAGCCATCGAAGCAGCCAAAACCTGGTCGAAGTCACATTTTGACTCCCATGTCCACCCTCGCACCTTTAGCAAAGGCGATATGGTCCTTGTTTATGACCAAGCCAATGATAAGTTGGGCAAAGGAAAGTTTGAATCCATGTGGTATGACCCATACGTCATTCACCACTGCCTCGATAAGGGGGCATACATTCTTGCTGACTCTAATGGACAACTCTTGAAGAACCCCCGCAATGGTCTCTACCTCAAGATATTTTATGCCTAACATCACCACAATGTGTCACTTGTAGTATAGTTTTTATTTTTATTTTACATAGTTCTTGAAATGAGTCTTACACTTTGCTTCCTTGATTTCTCCAAATGGATCCTACCCCGCGTCGCTACACTAGATTTGCTAACGGAGCGAGCAAATGGTCTCCAGATCTCACCTCAGCTGCGTGGGTTATCTATTCCCCATCACATGAGTTGATATACATCGATGGAATGAGTTTGGGAATCGCAACCAACATTCAGGTTGAATATGATGGTGTCACTGGCCTCTTGGCCGCTACCCTCCAGTTGGGTATTCGTCACCTTGATGTATTCTTAGACTCACAACTGCTTGTCTCTCAGTTGAATAACGGCTACTGGGTATGCAGTCCTTTCATTTTTAGAAAATTCCTACCCACTAAACAGTTGGTTAGAAATTTTGAATCCATTACATTCACACATGTTCCCAAAAACCTTAACAATGTGGCAGATCAAATGGCTAACGATACTTTAGAATGGCATATTCATCATCGCATATAGGAAACATATAAAAACTGCATCATGCATCACCATATAACCATGCATACATGTGTAGCATACATCATCTAGGCATTTTTCATCATAAAAAGACACACATAAAAACCCACAAAAGTGCATCCACGTGCATAAAAATATATATATATGTATATATAATGTCAAAGTGTTCAGTACAAAATGAGAATCCTCACAAAGCTTTCTCATCTGAATACACATGTCGATACAAAAAATCCTAGTGCACCATCGCACTAGGGGCAACACCACCTACTGTTATTCAGAGTCGAAACCCTCCTCTTGGTCCTCCGACTCCTCCTCTAACTCGTCCTTAGCCTCCTCCTCCTCCTCACTGGAGTCATCATCATCATCATCATCCATAGGTGCATCTCCCCACACGTCCGCTTGCACATACTCAACAACAACATCAATCCTCTTCATGAGAGTCCACTCAGGGGGATCATGGTAACAAGCGATAATAAGCTCATCATCTAGATATTGTCAATCGTCATCTGTAACTCCCTCCAATAGGCACTCAATATGCTACCGAAGCTCGTCCATAGTACGCCTCTCCCTCCTATGTCCCTATGCGGGTGGATCTAGTCCCTCCACCCTACCCATCTGACACTAGTACCCTGTTGGCTGGCAAGGACCGACATATACACACGCACACAAGTATGTCATCAGTCCCTGCACATCAACTAGCTACCAATAAGCTAAGCATTCTATATATGAATGTAAACACACAAAGCATCATGTATACATACCATTTGGTTCGTAGACCTAGCCTAGAGGTTGGAGCATCTCTAGGTCTCCCCAGAAGTCCATCTCATGGTACAGGTAGTCCTCAACAAGTACGGGGAGCTACCTCCACTGAGCTAGAATACCTTGAGTGAAAAATCGACCCACCACGCCACCTCCCTCATGCACCATCATGTCACACCATCTGTGCATCCGAGGCTCTCGAGGCCCACCATCCAGCACTGCTAAGTGTAGTTGAAGGGTTGAAACTCTCTCAAAGAAGAAAGTGCACTAAAAGGAAGTGAAACAAAGGTCCCCTCCAACCGTCTTGGCATGGTTTAGCGCATGCCGAACCATGGTCAAATACATCTGGGCCCATCCATAATATGTTCCCGCCATCATGCTCTCCACCATCTGGAGCTGCCCCCCAGATATCTTGTGGTTCCCAGATGAACCCAATATCCATAGCACCATTGCTGCAAGTTCCCGAGTCGAAAGACTCTCAATATCAACAAGCAAGATGTATTACCCATGCACATACACAGAGGCATAATAGTGCCTCTCGCAGAGGTCATCCAAAGTCTACTCATGTGAGATTTGTAAGCAGGAATATTTCACCTTCTGTGGACAGAAGTTGTTCCTCTGGTCTGAATGGTTCATATCCAGAACAAATGAACGACAAAGGATGAAGACCCTCCCTGGATATCGTAGATACCTGGAATGCTGCTTCAATAGTGCACCTGTGTACCTGCAATCAGATTAAACACACAAACACATCAAAGGTACCAAAACATAATCTACTGATCCATGTTAGTGACTAAGGAATCTAACAACATTTACATGTGAAATCAAACAACAACAGTAAAGTGGGACGGAAATCAGCTTTGCATTAAGAAGAATGGAGAAGTTTACAACCAATTAAGCCTTAGTGTCGAGATTTCCTTCCAATGGCTCCTTGCCTCCAAAGACTCAAGAATGGTATGTGTTTGCATGTTTGATCTAATTGCAGGTACATAGGTGCACTATTGAAGCAGCATTCCAGGTATCTACGATATCCAGGGAGGGTCTTCATCCTTTTTCATTCACTCATTTGTTCTGGATCTGAACGATTCAGACCAGAGGAACAACTTCTGTCCTCAGAAGGTGAAATATTCATGCTAACAAATTTGGTGACCATACATCAAAATCCCCCACAGGTGCATAAATCACTTTCCTAATCTTTCAAGATGATCACAAATTAGATGAGTGAGATGTACAAGGCAGTTACTCCAAGACTAGCTTTTCCCTTTTGCCTTAAAACTGCTAAAAGCAAGGAAACTTTAAGAAAAATAAAAAATGTGCTTTTGCTATTCTAGAATTACTACAGAGTTGTCAGAATTGATTCTAGGATGTTTCTAAAGTGCTCCTTAAGCCAGTTTTAGCATTTGTTGACTTCTAGGTGCAAGTGGATTCCAACTAGCATAGTAAGGAATCTAGGAATAGGACAAAATTGACAAATTAATGTCTCATATGTGTAACTGTGGGTTTGATTATTCTAACACCCCCACTTAAGCCTAACTTTATGTAAAATATCAGAAAAATATATAAGATTATAGGGCCTAGAAACAAGGCTTAGACACCCTTTACATATGTTAGAAAACATGACCGCAAAGAAATAATAGTTAAATCATTAAACAAGATGCAAAAACACATTTAACACATTACAAAGAGACATAGATATATTGTGGTTCATGCAATAAATGGGATACATCCACACATAAATTGCTAGTCCTTTTATTACCATCCAGGAAGATGAAAGGATACAACCTGCAACAATACTGCTGCACTTCCTCTTCACGCTCTCATAGTCTCTCTCACAGAATCACAAAGATTGTTTACAATGCTACAATACAATACAATGCCATACACGGCTGTATTACAATGCTTTTCTTTTATAGGGGAAATACCATGGGAAAATACTATGGTTAACCCAATACCATGGGTCCGCAAAACTCTTAGCCAATAAACATCCCAACCTTGAACCCCAAAGTGGTGGAACGAGTGTACAATAAACTTGGGATACAAACACAACTGAATAATATCTCTAGATTTGGAAGACCAGGCTCCACAACCAACAATCTCCCACTTTGATATTGATCACGTCAACTCCACCGTTGTTGCACTTGATGGACTATGCTCTGGAAATTGGACTTGGAAAATTTCTTATTTCCACCTTCATGCTTGAAGGCCAACAGAAACCGAGCAGGAACTCAATTTTTATCTGGATACACCCTTTGTCAACATGTCTATAGGATTCTGGCTAGTATGTATCTTTTCCAGTTTTAATAGATCTTATGAAGTGGTACTTGAGCTGTATATGTTTAGTCTTTGAGTGAAAGGTTGAGTTCTTTGCAAGATGAATGGCACTCTTGCTGTCACTACACAGCCTTCTATTCTCCTGCTTCTTACCCAATTCCTCCATTAACCTCTCCAACCAAATCATCTCCTTACTAGCCTCTGTAGTGAAAACATACTCTTCTTCCGTTGTAGAAAATGCAACAACCTGTTGCAGTTTTGAAATCCAACTTACTGTTGTTCCACCCACAGTAAACACATACCCTATGGTGCTCCTCCTACTGTCTTTATCACTAGCCATATCTGCATCAACATATCCCAGTAGAATAGTGTTTGAACCTCCAAAACATAATGCATGAGAAGTGGTACCTCTCAAATACCTCAGAATCCATTGTACTGCTTTCCAATGCTCTTTACCTGGATTATTCATATACCTGCTCACAACTCCCACTACATGTACAATATCTGGTCTTATGCACACCACGACATACATCAAGCTTCCAACCACTGATGAATAGGGAATCCTGGACATGTAATCTATCTCTTCCTGTGTCTATGGACACATCTCCTTACTTAGTTTGACATGGGTGGCTAAAGGTGTACTAACCGGTTTTGCATTCTGTATTCTAAACCTTTGAAACACCTTTTCTATGTACTCACCTTAAGACACCGTCAATTTGCAATTTTTCCTGTCTCTTGTTTTTCTCATACCAGGGATTTGCTTTGCAACACCCAAATCCTTCATCGCAAATGATTTAGCTAGTTTTCTTTTGAGCACATTTATATCCTGCATGTTAGACACTGAAACAAGCATGTCATCCACATACAATAACAATATATTATATATTTTGTTATCTAGCCTCTTGAAATAAACACAGTGGTCAGAATAACATCTATCATAACCTTGTTCTGTCATAAACTTATAAATTTTAAATACCACTTCCTTGGAGCTTGCTTTAGGACATACAAGCTCTTCTTCAACTTGGAAACCAAATTCTCCTTCCCTTTGACCTCATACCCTTGTGGCTGCTGCATATAAATATCTTCCTCCAAATACCCATGGAGAAAGGTTGTTTTTACATCTAATTGTTCAAGATGAAAATCTTCTACAACCACTAGACTTAAAATTTTTCTAATTGAAGTCACTTTAACAACAGTAGAAAATATTGCATCAAAGTCTATACATTTCTTTTGTGCAAACCCTTTTACAACAAGTCTAGCCTTGTACTACTTCTTGCCTCTATTTTATTCCTTCAACCTGTTAACCCATTTATTCTACAATGCCCTTTTTTTTGTAGGAAACCGAACCAAATCCCAAGTCTGGTTTCTTACCAATGAGTCCATCTCCTCATTCATCCCTTGCTCCCACTTCTTTCTAGTTTCTACCTGCATTACCTCTTCATAATATTCTGGTTCACGAGAATCAGTCATCAATAAATAATACAATGGAGGAGAGAATCGTTCAAGGGGTCTACTTAACCTAGTATATTTTCTTACAGTTATAGGAGTTCCAGGTACCTGTTGTTGTTCTTGATTTTCTGGTGCCTTTGGAACTTCATTTTCTTTGATTTCATCAAGCACTGTGTACTATGTGTTTTCCTTTTCCACTTTATTTCCCTACAACTAATCTTTGTACATAACCTTTTCATTGAATACTACATCTCTACTCCTAATGATTTTGCAATTTTCAAAATCCCATAAGTGATAACCAAAATCATCAACCTCATATCCAATAAAGGTACATTTCTTGTATTTAGCTTCAAGCTTTGTTCTATCATATTTATCAATATGGACAAATGCTTCACAACCAAAAGTTCTTAGAAATGAGTATTTTACCTGTTTACCTGTCCATGCCTCCTCTGGAATAGCAGTGTTTACAGCATCAATCCAAAACTATAAGGGCAATCCTGCATGCAATCTCTTACACCTTGCATGCTCCATGATCGTTCTATTCATCCTTTCTGACACACCATTTTCTTGTGGTGTTACAGGGACTGTATTCTCTCTATGAATCCCATTGTGTGAATAGTAACTGTCAAACTCCTTGCTGCAGTATTCACCTCCATTATCAGATCTGATACATTTCAACCTTTTTCCTGTCTCATTCTAAGCCAAATCTTTCCACTTCTTAAGAGTATCAAACACATTATATTTTTGTCTAATGCAATAAATCCAAGTTTTTCTAGTTGCATAATCAATAAAAGTAACATAATAATGAAATCCACCAAGAGATTGTACCTGACCTGGTCCCCATACATCTGTAAGGACAAGCTCTAACTTTTCACTCTTCTTTTGTTTCCCAACCCTAAGAAATATAACTGTCTTATGTTTTCCATAAACATAGTTCTCACATAATTCCAAACTTACCTGCTTTAGATCTGGAAGTAGATTCCTTGAGTGGAGAATTTGCATCCCCTTCTCACTGATGTGGCCAAGTCTATGATGCCACAAACGCCGCACATGTTTATGTGGAAGCTACAGAGATAGAATAATCCATATTATGAGGACGTAAATATAAAGTACCTACCCTATCTCCTTTTTTTATTACCAGTGATCCTTTAGTGATCTTCCACCATGTTTCTCCAAACATAGACAAACAACCGTTATCTCCCAACTGCCATGTTGAGATCAGACTTGTTTTCATAGCAGGAATGTTCCTTACATATTTTAGCAGCCATTCACTTCCATTATTTAACTTAATCCATACCTTGCCCTTTCCAACAATTTTACATGGTTCATCATCCCCCAATAAAACATGTCCAAAATCACCTTGAACATAATCAAGAAATAATTTCCTATGGGGTGTAGCATGACATGAAGCCCCTGTATCTACTACCCATTAATCGCCAGTATTATATAATGCAAGAATCAAAGCATCGTGTAACACGTCACCTGCTACATTCGCTTCCTGAGTAGTCTCTTGCTTCCTCTCACCTTTCTTCTTTGGTGCTCTGCAGTCTTTCTTCAAATGTCCTTTCTTACCACAGTTCCAACACTCTATTTTTCTGAATATGGACTTGGATCTGCCCTTTTTAGACTTGCTGCAATTTCCTGGGCTCCTTCCTCTCTCATTTTGTCTCCTTCTGCTTCTCCATGGTCAATGCATTACTTGATGTCTCACCTGTTCTTTTTCTTCGCATTTCCTCGCTAAGAATAACACCAACAACATCATCAATCTTAAGAGTGTTTTAACTAGGGACATAGTTACTTACAACCGTCACCAAGCTATTCCAAATTTTCGCTAATGAGCGCGATATTAGAAGAGCCCTAACCTCATCATCAAATTTCACTTTTACAAAACTTAACTGACTGGTAAGTGTATTAAACTCATTTAAATGGTCAGAAACAGATCCACCTTCCAACATATTCATATTAAATAAATGCTTCATTAAAAATACCTTGTTGGAAGCCGAGTGTTTTTTGTAGAGCTTACACAATGCACTCATCACACCCTCTATTGTTTTTTCTTTTGAAATATTGAAAGCCATTGACGAAGCCAGGAACAGCCGTATTGTTCACAGTTCCTTTCTTTCAAGAACCTCCCATACTTCATCCTTCATAGTTGCTGGTTGTTTTTCTTTTCCACCCAACAGCAGGTACAGATCCTTCTGGTACAGATAGTGCCCCATTTGCATCTTCCATCACTGGTAGTTTTGGCCATTAAATTTCTCGACTCTAAACTTTCCTTCTTCCACCATTACTCCCACTCGAACCAAGAACCCTTCTTTCTTGTGAGTTTACCAGCCAAATAGACCTTTTGGCTCTTATATCAATTGTTAGAAAACAGGACCACAAAGAAATAACAGTTATACAGTTAAATCATTAAACAAGATGCAAAAACACATTTAGCACATTACAAAGAGACACAAATATAATGTGGTTCAACCAAACGATGGGCTACGTCCACATAGAAATTGCCAGTCCTTTTTTACCGTCCAAAAAGATGAAGGGATACAACCTGCAGTAATACCACTGCACTTCCTCTTCACGCTCTCATAGTCTCTCTCACACAATCACAAAGATTGTTTACAATGCTACAATACAATACAATACCATACACATCCTTATTACAATTCTTTTATTTTATAGGGGAAATACCATGGGAAAATACTACGGCTAACCCAATACCATGGGTCCGCAAAATTGTTGACCAACAAACACCCCAACCCGAACCCCAAAGTGGGGGAACGAGTGTACAGTAAAACTGGGGTACAAACATAGCTGAATAATATCTATGGATCTGGAAGATCAGGCTCCACAACCAACAACATACTGCTTGTCCATACAACCAAGGAAAGAGGCAAAATCCAAGGGGAAAATCCTCCCTTAAACATGGAAATAACAAAAAATTTGGAAATCTTGTTATCAATCATTCTTCACCACATGATCATCAATCCCCAGCAGTGATTTGAGATTACTGAAGGTATTCTCAGAAAACACCTTGGTGAATATGTTTGCTACTTTCTCTGAAGATGCGCACTAGAGTGGAGAAATGGTACCATCATGCACAAGCTCCTTGATGTAGTGCATATGGATCTCAATGTTTTTGGTTCATTGTCTTTGAAATGGATCAGTAGAGATTCGAATGGTAATTTTATTGTTACAATATATGACAGTGGAAGTCTCTAATTCGATCCCACATTCTCCAAGTATTCCTTGTAACCACAAACATTGAGTAGTTGCATTCACAGCTCCTCTGTACTCTGCCTCTGTAGATGAGAGTGCAATGGCACTCTGCTACTTACTTGACTAGATTATTGGTCCATCTGCAAGCATAAACACAAATCCTGAAGTAGACTTTCTATCTGTGTTATCACCTACCCAATCATTGTCAATAAATCCAACTAGCTCTAAGTCATATTTTGCTGCATAAAAAATTCCATGAGTTCTAGTTCCTTGAAGAAAGTTCATAATTATTTTAGTTGATTTCCAATGGATTTCATGAGGCTGATCCATGTGTATGGAAGCCACACTACCTGCATAACATATTTCAGATCGAGTATGAGTCAGATAAAGCAAACACCTAATCAACTACATATACAGTGTATTATTTACCAAAGGAGAAGAACTTGCTTCTTCAAGCTTAACTCCAAAAAGGAATGGAGTTTTTCTTAGATTGCAATCCTTCATGCTACACTTGTTGAGAAGATATGAATCATACTTAGAAAAATGAACTTTGATTCCATGTGATTATTGAGAAATTTTGAGACCCAAGAATTGACTCAACAATCCCAAATCTGTCATGGAAAAGGCATGGTTCAGTGCATCCTTCAAGGAGGAAATCTCTTTATTTGAAATCCATGTCATCAATAGGTCATACACATACAAAACAATAATGATTAAAGAACCATGTATAATATTCAAATATAAATTTGGATCAAACTTGCATCGAGCAAAATTCTATGACAACAAAAATCCATCAATCTTGGCATACCAATCCTTGGGCGTTTGCTTTAGCCCATACAATGATTTCTTTAACCTGCACACCAAATATGGTGTTATCACTCCAGGAGTCTTTCCTTGACTATAAAGGGAATGAGCCTGGTAACTTAAATATATCAATATTGTATGGGAAATAGGATCAAGTTGGATGACTTAATCAATCCTCACTCACTCAAAACATGCATTAACACACTCAAATGCACAAGGATTTCAACCACTGCTGTTCAGAGAGTTTATAAAAAATGGATTTATAGAGAAAAATTATTATATCGGTTGAAACATACACACAAAGTATATATGAATGGCCAATTACAAGAGTTAAGGAATACTTGCAATTCTAACTTATCAATTCAATGATAAGATGACAGTTATCAGGCACTAGACAAACATGAACAACATGAACATAATATTCAAGTGCAAGTATAGAAAAATAGAATATGGAAGTCTGAACATTAATGGCAAAAGAATCTTATATTACTGATATGTAATGAGAATTTTGAGATTACAAGTATGAGAAGTATCCAAAGTTGAACCCCTCTGTCTCTAAGACTGAGCCCCCCTCCTCTAAACAATGTTATTTATCTTGGCTTTATAGCCTTTACAAAACAGTTCCAGATCCTAAAAAACTGGATCTAATTTACTAAAAATAGACAGTAAAAAACAATTACAAGAAAATAGGAAAAGATGCTATTTTGAAGGTCAACTCCTTATCTCAAATAATATTCAACAAATCTACAATATCTTCAACAGTCTTCAATACTTTGATGAGATGATCAAGTAATCGAACTCATCCTTTGATAGTTGGATGCTTGTTGACCAAAAATAAAAATTCCTTTTATCTTATTAACCTTAATATCTGCCTTCAAATTTGGAAAGGGATATTGATATTCATCAATTTAACTATTATATTTCATTTAGAACCTTTTCCAAATGATCTGGAAACAAGAAAACCTGATCTGGTCAAAATTAAGAGCACTTTGCCAGTCTCTGCGCTTTCGGTAGAGTGAGGACCAAAATGTATGGTTAGTAAGCCACCGAAAGCTCTGTTTTCGGTGGTTAAAGAGGCATTTTGAAAACCCTATAAGCTGCTCTAGATTTGTAATCCTGCTCTTTATCTACAGAGCTATACATTTGGCACCTTCACCAGTGCATAAGATTTACAACTACGTCGATCTAAAACTTTCTTTTTGACATCTGTAATCTCAGCACGTGGATCATTGATAGGGTATCTAGCATAAATATTTTCAGTCCACTTATATAACGAAGAAGGAGGTCATCGCCTACATTTAATGTGTTGACTTGTTTGTTGACTCGTGGCCTGATCCATAGCTTGACTTGGGGTCTGAGATTATAGTTTGATTTGTTGCTCGCTACCGAGGATCTACAACCTGCACGTTTGCATGTTTTCTCATAAGCAAACTACTGCAGGAGAGCTAATTTTGTTGGTGCATCAATACAGAATTGAGGAGGATATTAGCGCTATGATTGGTGTGTTGACATGCAGCTTGATTCATGGATTTAATAATGCAAATGCTCATATAACTTGTCAATGAGGAGTAGAGTGTGTGGTAGACTTGACACTCAGCGCTGGGATTTGACATGTGGACTCAGCTTGTGAATTGACTTGGAATGAGATATGTGATATAGCTTAAGTTTAATAATAAGACACTTATGTGCACATACCACATTTTCATGAGATCATAAAAAACAAAATATATAAAATATATTTTGTATTTGAAAATAAAATAAACATAGATCAGGACTAACAAATGTGACCATTGTTGATAGTTTTTATATTGCAGGTCAAGAGGGTAGAACCAAACGATGCTAAGCAAAAGTGATCACTCGAGAGGTAACTGAGGAAATGGGGGTTAAGACACTGGACAAAAGATTGAAAAAAGAACAATAAGTGAAACAGAGAGAGATAAAAATGCTCTCAAAAGTCCATTTTATTTTGGTCCCTAACATCTGGCTCCTACTCGAGGATGACAGCCTCCCTGTGAGCTTTCACGAACCACAAATCCAATGCCTTTCCTATACAAACAAAATACAGAACCTAGTCTAGTGTTCCATTGGGCATGGAGTCTTTTAGCCTGTGCAACTAATCTCTGTACACCTTCAAAAACTGCCATTCTCAAAACCTACCTTTATTCACATAAGATGACTGATATTTATGTTGCAAATTGGAAGAAAAGAAATTCTCTGGCAGCGAGCTTATTTCCTACAGTACTCTACTCTAACCTATTCTACATTTGGGCTAGGTAAATGCTGATTTCCATAACACCCATCCAAGCAATTTGAAAATTGAAGAAATTTCATCTTTATCACTGATTAGCAGCTGATGTCTGAAATCTAATAGCGGTGATAAGAACTCATTCAGGAAATCATACTTACCCATAAATGATGTCAAGATAAGGAAATCTGAAATCTTCAGGTTCTCTGAAAAGTATGAGCCCATGAAGGTTGACACTGGGTCTTTGAAACCAAGATAAAAAACATGTTGATCCACGAAGAACCCTTGCTAAAAAATGACTGCTTCTCTGCTGAAAAATTGATAACCTTCTTTCTCTTATGATCAGATCTTGATCATCAATCATTAAAATTTCCTTTTGAGAATAGTGCTCACAATAGGATGATAAAACATGGTTTACATCATATGAATAAATATCAGTTGAAAACATATAATTGCATATACAATCATCAGTTATCATAGGCTCATCTTGGTTTGCAAACTGATCATAAAATTCAGATTCATACCTGTCTTGGGAGTACTTTGCAAACACTGAAGAATTTGATTCTAAATCTGAAATGAGCTCACATGCTTGCTGCTGTTCTAGATCTGCTTCAGACTCATAATCTTCCTGTTCAAAATCTGAATCATACTGATATTTATCTGGCTCGGGTAGATGATGGTTTTCAAAATCAAAATTCTCTAGGATTCTCCTTGAAGCACAAATGTTTTCCTCCACCTCTAAAGCATCTTCAAATAGCATGCTTAATGATGAAGGTTTCCTTTCTAGCAGAAGAAGGGCAAGTTTTGAATGTAGTCCCATCACATAATATATCATGGCAGTTGTCTCAGTAGGCTGGATCTCCAAAGGAATATCATGATAAGTGTTGTAGAATCTTCGATTGAAGATAGGCAAAGTTTCATCTTCCTCTCTCTTCAAAGCATAGAAATCTGCGAGATACAAATCAAGAGATTTGTTCTCATCCCAATGCTTCAAAAAGGAATTTGAAAACTCGATCCAAGAGCTAATAGAATCAACTCTCAAACCCTTAAGCCATGCATCAACATCTCTAAACAAAGTTTTGGAAAATATCCTCAGAATCACATCATCATGAACTATCTCAAACTGATCAAGGAAGTTCTCAAAATCTCCTAACTGCCTCTCAGCTGTAACATGATCATCTCCATAAAACTGGGGAAGATACTTAAAGAAATCAAGAGGATAAGGGTTAAGGTGATAGGGTATCCTTAAAGGTTTAAACATCCTATTTCTGATTTTGACTTGAAAATCAGTGGGTTGAACATGAGGGTTAATAGTTTGATAAGAAGGATCAACAATAAGGGAAAAAGGTGCTGCGATATGGACAGGTTTTGAAACAAGTTCAACCTCCTCAAGGTTAAACGGATGCTCGAATTCAAAAGGAATTTGAATGTAGAACTCTTCTTTAGGAATAGGTTGAGGTAAAGATATAGAATTAACATCAACCACACAAGAAGGCTGCAAACCTTCTTCTAAAGATGGATTTATAAACGATGGCTGATAATCTTTAGAATATATAGAATAGAGGATAATTCTTTTAATATGTGAATGGAAAAGTATAAAGGAGATAATAAAGAATAACAACAGTTCATAAAGTAAACTGATGAACTGGTACCTGGATTTTGAATTCAGCCTCTTCATATTCTATCAACCGGATCTCCCCAGTGGGGTATTTAATGTGGATTCGCTAGGAAAATGATTACAGTCAAAATTTATTTCTATCTCTTGTCTGCTATCAAGAAATAGATCTATGTCGTTCTCCCAGGGAAACTTTGCTTTCACTTTCGTTCCCCAGCAACGACGCCAATTTGTTATCAGTCCAGGAGTCTTTCCATGGCTATAAAGGGAATGCACCTGGTAACTTAAATAGATCAATAATTTATGGGAAATAGGATCAAGTTGGATAACTTAATCAATCCTCACTTGCTCAAAACATGCATTAACACACTCAGATGGACAAGGCTTTCAACCACTGTTGTTCAGAGAGTTTATAAAAAATGGATGTATGAAGAAAACTTATTATATCGGTTGAAACATATACACAAAGTATATATGAATGGCCAATTACAATAGGTAAGGAATACTTGCAAGTCTAACTTATCAATACAATGATAAGATGATAGTTATCAGGCATTAGACAAACATGGACAACATGGACATAATATTCAAGTGCAAGTATAGAAAAATAGAAGATGGAAGTCTGAACATCAATGGAAAAAGAAGCTTATATTACTGATATGTAATGAGAAGTCTCCAAAGTCAAACCCCTCAGTCTCTAAGACTAAGCCCCCCTCCTCTAAACAATGTTATTTGTCTTGGCTTTATAGCCTTTACAAAACAGTTCCAGATCCTAAGAAACTGGATCTAATTTACTAAAAATAGACAGTAAGAAATAGTTACAAGAAAATGGGAAAAGATCCTATTTTGAAGGTCAACTCCTTATCTCAAATAATCTTCAACAAATATGCAATATCTTCAACAATATTCAATACTTTGATGAGATGATCAAGTAATCGAACTCATCCTTTGACAGTTGGATGCTTGTTGACCAAAAATAAAAAGACCTTTTATCTTATTTACCTTAATATCTGCCTTAATATATGGAAAGGGATATTGATATTCATCAATTTAACTATTATATTTCATTTAGAACCTTTTCCAAATGATCTGGAAACAAGAAAACCTGATCTGGGCAAAATTAAGAGCACTCTGCTAGTCTCTATGTTTTCGGTATCTTGGGGACCAAAATTTATGGTTAGTAAGCCACTGAAAACTTTGCTTTCAGTGGTTAAAGAGGCATTTTGAAAACCCTGTAAGTTGCTCTAGATTTGTAATCCTGCTCTTTATCTGTAGAGCTATACATTTGTCACCTTCACCAGTGCATAAGATTTACAACCACATTGATATAAAACTTTCTTTTTAACATCTGTAATCTCAGCACTTGGATCATTGATAGGGTATCTGGCAAAAAGATTTTCAGACCGCATATATAACCAAGAAGGAGCTCATCGCCTACATTTAATGTGTCGACTTGTTTGCTGACTTGTGGCCTATTCCATAGCTTGACTTGGGGTCTTAGATTGTAGTTTGATTTGTTGCTCGCTACCTAGGATCTTCCACCTAAGCGTTTTGCATGTTTTCTCATAATCAAACTACTCTAGGAGAGATAATTTTGTCGGTGCATCAATACAGAATTGAGGAGGAGATTAGCGCTATGCTTGGTGTGTTGACATGCAGCTTGATTCATGGATTTAATAATGCAAATGCTCATGTAACTTGTCGATGAGGAGTAGAGTGTGTGGTAGACTTGGCACTCAACGTTGGGCTTTGACATGTGGACTCAGCTTGTGAATTGACTTGGAATGGCATATGTGATATAGCTTAAGTTTAATAATAATATACTTATGCGCACATACCACATTTTGATGAGATCATACAAAATAAAATATATAAAATATATTTTGTATTTGAAAATCAAATAAACATAGATCAAGGCTAACAAATGTAACCATTGTTGATAGTTTGTATATTACAGGTCAAGAGGGCATAACCAAAGGATGCTTGGAAAAAATGATCACTCGAGAGCTGAGTGAAGAAATGGAGGTTAAGACACTGGCCAAAAGATTGAAAAAAAAAATAAGTGAAACATAGAGAGATAAAAATGCTCTCAAAAGTCCATTTTATTTTGGTCCCTAACATATGGATTAGATTAAAAACCTTCAGGTTGCTGCATATAAATATCTTCTTCCATATCTCCATGTAGAAAGGCACATTTAACATCCATGTGATGCACTTCCCATTGTCTTGAAGCTACAATGGCCAAAGCTAGCCTTATGGAGTCCATCTTTTCCACTGGTACAAAGGTATCATTGTAATCAATACCTTGAACTTGAGAGTAGACTTTAGCTACCAATATTGCCTTATATTTCAAAGGTTATCCATCAGAAAAAAAAATTGGTTTTATAAACCCACTTACACTTAACTAGCTTTCTCCTTGGGGGGAGATTGACTAGTTCCCATGTGACATTCTTCTGGAGCGAGTTGTATTCTTCCTTCATGGTCATTTGAAATATTGTATTATATGATGCATATTCATATGTCTGAGGGTCATATTCAACCATCAAATAGCACTTCTCAGCAAAGAATGGATCTTTCACAGAAAGGGCACTCTCAAATTGAGATCTAGTCCTCCTTGTGTCACTAGGATTCCCAGTTAGTTCCCCAGCTACATGAATGGTAATTGCTGCCCATTTTGGTCTTGTAGGAATGTTAGGATATGCAACTAAATCATAATTATTGTACATATCAAAATAAGAAAACTCATTAGTCTGTTCACTTACATTCAGTGGTTGTGGTGATGAAGAGGACTCTCCAATTTCTGCTGTTGCTAAAGGCTCTTCTTCAAACTGAACACTCCTTTCGATGAAAGATATTTGAGTGCTCAAGTTGTTCATGTTGTATCCTTTGGAATATTAATAATACCCAACAAATAGGCACTCCTGGCTCTAGGGTTGCAAATCCTTCCTCTTTTCAATTGGAATTCTAGCCCAAGCCTTTGAGACAAAAATCCTGAAATGGGTCACATCTGGCTTGTGCCCAATCCAACCTTCGAAAGGAGTGATTCCATCAAGTTGATTATGAGGAACCCTATTCTATATATTGGATTCACAATTTATTTCTTCATCCCAAAACTTTGGTGGCAAATATTTAGACTCCAACATACAACTTTCCATCTCCTTGAGTGATCTATTCTTCCTCTCAGCAACACCATTTTGCTGAGGTGTGTAAGGAATAGAATGCTGCATCTAGATAAATGCATATTTGTAATAATTGATGAACTCAGAATTTACATACTCACCACCATTATCATATATGAGGATCTTGAGTTTCCTCCTAGATCGGTTCTCAACCAAGGCTCGAAAGACTTTGAAGAGGTCAAAAACTTTAGACTTATGCTTTAGGAAGTAAACCCAATAGTACCTGGAAAAGTTATCTATGAAGGTCAGGAGATATTTGTCTTGACTCATGGACATATGAGTGAATGGACCAGCAATGTCACTATGGATTAACTCAAGGGTTGTAGACGTTCTCTCATGATTGACTCTCTCATACTCGTTCTTTGGGTGTTTTCCTAGGATGCAACCTTGGCAGACTCCCTTATAAAACTTGATTTTTGGTAACCCTATGACCATGCATTTGTCACTTAAATATGAAAGATACTTGTATTTAAGATGGCCAAATATCTCATTCCAAAGATTTCTTGCTTCTTTAGCCTGAGTGAGAAGAGAAAATGGGTTTGAAAAAGGTAGGAAATGGGAAAACTTGTATACCTTCGAACTGTGATCCACAATACATTTTTCTATGACTCTACCATTCGAAATCTCTGAGATTTAAAATTCATTGGGAGAGAAGAAAACCTTCTTAGGAGACCCATTGTGGGTCATCTGATACACTGACAAGAGGTTATCAGTAATGCGTGGGACATACAACACATCATTGAAAGAACCATGGTCAAGATCAATCCTACCCTTCCCCATACTATCAGTAATAGAGTCATCTCCTAAAACAATTTTTGGACCTTTCAAATTATCAAGAGATGAGAAAGTCTCCCTTGTCGAAACCATGTGTCTTGAAGCTCCAAAATCAATGATGAAGGTGGATAATCTCAAAATGCTGGCAACCAAGTCATGAACTCTCTCCTTGTCATCTGAATTTGATCATCCTTCCCTCTTCTTTGCGCATTCAGGAAGGGAGATGTTGTTCTTCTCCACGATTTGAGTCAACATGTCAATTTGATTCTTCATACAAAATCTCTTAGGGTGATAGCCCTTCCTGCAGTGTGTGCACTTGCCCATTTCACCTTTGTTCTTCTTCTTCTGGAAGTTCTTCTTGGAGCCTGAGGAATCCTCTTGAGACTTTAACTTGTCTCTCTTTTGTTCTGGTGGCTTCTTTGAATTGGATTTCTTCTTGCCTTTGGAATCCACCTTTGAATCTCCAGCAACCAAAGCTTGGTCTTTGGAAGTCTTGATGGTGCCCATCATTACCAATTTATCTTGCTCTCAAGTGAGGGATTCCATGAAGTTAGCAAGATTAAGCATCTTCCAGGATCATGTTGTCAATTTGGTGGCATGGAAGGTCAAAACAAGCACTGAGTAGTCAGGACCAAGCTTTGAAATTATGGTCAAGACTATTTTTTCTTCCTTCTTTTCAATTCCACATTGTTTTAACTGTAGAACTAGGGCCTTAAACTTGGAAAAGTAGACTTGCAAGGATTCAACGTTGTTGGGACTCAATCAGATCAGCTCATTCTCAAGTTGATGTCCCCTCATTTCATATATATTTCCAAATAGAGTCTCAAGCTTCTCCCAAACCTAATTTGGTGTTGTCAATCCATTCATATGGAAGAGGAGGTCTCTTGAAATTCTCAAACACAAAATACCATAGGCCTCATCCCTCCTATTGTGCCATTTAATTTTCTCTGCAACTGCATTGGGCTCAGCCTCATTTGCCATGGTAACCCTGTAGAGGCATTTAATCCTCAAAAAAATATCCATCTCAGCCTTCCATTCAAAAAATT
Organism: Pseudotsuga menziesii; assembly: GCA_001517045.1. NCBI lineage: Eukaryota > Viridiplantae > Streptophyta > Pinopsida > Pinales > Pinaceae > Pseudotsuga > Pseudotsuga menziesii. Next base: position 289,963 of record LPNX010645960.1, on the reverse strand, counting down.
TGAATGGAGTCAAGATGATCCTTTGAGATTGGTCCATATCTCAGCAATTGTACCCTTCAACCAGTAGAATGCGCTCCCAATTAATGATGTCAAACCTGCAATAGAAATTTGGAAGGAGATAAATTGATCTATCAAGTCTCTAATACCATGTGGAAATTAATCCCAAGAAATAAATCAATTACACTCACAAATTTACTAGTCTAGCATGCAAAATTCTACAAAAAAGGGACTGAATATGGAGCATAACACACAATTCTATTGAATAAGTGTAACGTCCCTGACCCTCCGACCGACGAAGAGGATGCTACCATGCCATTATCTAACCGGGAAACTAGCCCCATGAACAAGTACATACATAAAAACTGAAATAAAATGCTTTGAAGTGAAAAGATGCATACATGGTTACCATATAGCGGAAGCAAAACCATACATTCAAGCATTCAACATGTTCACCATAATTCATTAAACAATAAATATAATTGCAGAGATGACATATACAAGAATACTTATCTTATGAAGAATTCGTCCCGCAACCAGCTACGTCACTGCAACGTTCCACCCAACCATAGGCCAGTGTGCTCCTTAATCTCTCAGCAACACTGCCACCCCCAGGCTGGGCATGATTCCCCAAGGAATAAGGAACAAGCAGGCTCACACATAGGATACACAAATCTGCCAAGCTAACACAGTTTGGTTTATCAGGCCATCGAGGAGTTGGGAAAGTTGAATGCTAAGCTGGTGAGATCATTGAAGAGATAAGGACACCTACACTAGAACTAGCCTAACTTCTAGGAAAACCACAAACACCCAACACAAGGAAATCGGTCCCTTATCTGCTACACAGTCCCTCGAACCCTGACTTCCCTTCCAGTGCTATTCAGGGGTTGTGGAGAAGAAAGTCATCCCTCTAGCTCTGTCTGTGTGGCTCCCAAACACACCAGGTTTATCAAGCAAACCACACCTTCATTCCCACTCCAACACAGTCTGAAGACCAATCACTGCATATGCGCAACAAAACAAAAGGGTTCACAGCTCTGACTGGGGAATCCGATTCCTGAATCGTTCTTGGCCCTATCATGGCCAAAATGACTCAATAGGAATCCACAGCAACCAACAGACTTAAAAGAACCCACAACACATAAAATCGTGGGGAAAACAACAACCCGATCTCAACATTGAAGCAATAGGAATACACATCCCAAACGTGACTAGATCATTGATAGGAAAATCGGGAAGGAACCCGCATTACCATTCCCCAACTACGGCATTCGCACACACAGAATTATGAATGGCTCATTCACAGGAACAAAATTGTGGATGACAGAAATGACTCCCCTAGCTCTTTGCGTCAGGAAAACGATGGAGAATGCTGTGTGTGAGGAAAAACAAAACCACTTCCCCTACATGAGAATGGTAAACAATGGAAGAATGGGATAATGGAGAATGGATTCGTTTTTCCTCCCTGCCCACGTGAAGTGAAAAGAATCCATTGGTGGAGTGTCCGTGTGGGCAAGGGCTGACAGTCCTGCCACACACCACTGCCAAACAATAACTGCCCCAACTAACATCAGAAGTTTTAATGTGGTATTTGGCCGAGGAGACAAGGGAAGGTGAGTAATTCAAAAGGGTCACAACAGCTGACACATGGCTTTTCCCCATTGGCCCAAAGTTATTAATTCCCCCTACTTATCCTTAGAAAAATCATGCCCTTTTCATCATGGTTGCATTGACATATCTAGTTGGGGTTCATTTTAACTAAAATGCATATTTACATGATTCCAAAACTAATATGTGTCATATATCACGATATACCATCGGCAACAATTCTGATCGCCGAAACATAACACAACCAAATCAATGGTGGGGCTTTTTCCTTTAGCTCCAAACCACGATTAATTACAATATATACATCATATACATTTAATGCAAACGAGGTCAAAATCGGGGTGTTATATTCCCCTCCCCCTTCAATAACATTGTCCTCAATGCTTTACAAAGTTTGAACAAAATGCTACACTGGTATCTCTTCAGTGTTCCAAAGAATTGAACAAAAATGGATGTGCCAATCGCATGGCATCCTCCAGCTCCCACGTAGCCTCTTCAGGTCCGTAGTGCTCCCATTGCACCTTTACCTGTCCTATGGCTCGGTTCTGGAGCATTGTGACCTTCCTGTTGAGGATGCGCATTGGCTCGATTTGGAACTCTCCCTCGGGTTCCACCTGAATCACTTCCCAATTTATCATATGGTTAGGATCATGTACATATTTCTTAAGCAAAGAAACATGAAAAACATTATGAGCTATAGTGCTAGCAGGCAATGCAAGTCTATTTGCAACTGGCCCTATTCTTTCAAGCACTTAAAACGGTCCACAATATCTTGGGGACAGCTTGGCACAGCTTCCAAGCTTCAAGGAACTCTTCTTTGCCCTCACTCTGAGGTAAACATGATCCCCAACAACGAACTCCCTATTCACCCTATGCTTATATGCATAGATTTTCTATCTATCCTATGCTGCTTTTAGATTCTACTTGATCTTTACAACTTCCTGCTCCATCTCCTTGAGCAGTTCTAGACCAATCACAACCCTATTCACTGGATTATCCCAATTCAGCGGTGTCCTACACCTTCTTCCATACAAAGCTTTATATGGACTCATCCCCAAGGATGCTTGCTGTCCATTGTTATAGGCAAAATCTACCAAGTGTAAGTAATCTTCCCACTTGGTTGGTTTGTCCATCACGTACATACGAAGCATATCTTCTAGCACCTGATTAGCTCTCTTTGTTTGCCCATCTGTCTGAGGATGGTATGTAGTGCCGAAGTTTAGCTTCGTACCCAAATCTGCAAACAACCCCTTCCAAAAATTGGAAGTGAACTTGACATCTCTATCAGAGACTATTGCCTTAGGTAATCAATGCAATTTGAAAATATCCTTCATGAATATCCTTGCAATGTCATTAGTCGCATGCGTAGATTTCACTGGTATAAAATGCGCTGCCTTTGTCAACTTTTCTACCACAACCATGATGGAATCATGTTGTCTCCAAGTCATTGGCAATCCTATAATAAAATCCATGGAAATAACTTCCCATTTCCATTCTGGAACTGGAAAAGGATGCAACAAACCTACTGGGTGTTGATGCTCAACCTTCACCTGCTGACATTTCATGCACCTTGAAATGTATTCAGCCATGTCCTTTTTCATTCCTGGCCAAAAGAACTGTTTTCTAGCGGTAGCAATGGTCTTCTAGTATCCTGGGTGACCACAATACGGAGCTTGATGGATTTCATCCATAACGACTCTCCTCAAATTTGCTACATTTGGAATATAAATTCTACCTTTATAAGTAAGAAGTCCATCTTCTTCCAATTCATATCTCTCATACCTCTTCTCAAGACTTTGCTGCTGCAATTTGTCTTTTATCAGCTCATACAATTCATCTCCAGCAATACGATTAACAATCTGCTGCCTCAAATATGATTGGAAAATACTAAGAGATGCCACATGCATTTCCTACATCTTCCTGGTGAGTGCATCAGCTACCTTATTCTCTTTTCCCTTTATGTGCTTGATTTCAAAATCAAACTCACATAAAAACTCTAGCCATCTCGCTTTCTTAGCATTCAGAGTAGGCTGATCAAATAGACACTTCAGACCACAATGATTTGTCCTTAGTTCAAATCTTCTACCCATCAAGTAATGCCTCCACATCTTGAGGGCATGTACTATGGCTGCAATCTCTAGATCATGAGTGGCATAGTTCTTCTCATGATCCTTCAGCTTTCTTGACTCGTAACATATCACGTGGTTGTCTTGCATAAAGACTCCTCCAAGCCCTTGTCCTCATGCATCGGTACATACCACAAAATCTTTCTCTGGATCTGCAACTTTCAACACTAGTGCACCAGTGAGAAGATTCTTCAACTGCTGGAAGCTTTCTTCACACCTCGATGTCCATTCAAACTTTATCCCCCTCTTTTGCAAAGAAGTGATGGCATGTGCAACTCTGGAGAATCCTTCAATGAATCTCCTGTAGTATCCTGCAAGTCCCATAAAAGATCTTACATCTGTCACATTTCTTGGAGTAGGCCGATTCATAATGGCTTCAATCTTTTTAGGGTCCACAGATATACCCTCTTTTGAGATAATGTGACCCAAATACTAAATTCTATCTCTATAGAAGTCACACTAGCTCAGCTTTGCATACAGCTGATGCTCCCGGAGCAACTGCAATGTCAATCTCAAATTCTCTTCATGCTCTTCCTCATTCTTAGAATAAATAAGAATGTCATCAAGAAAAACAAGAATAAACTTGTCCAAATACCTACTGAAGACACTATTCATAAGGCACATAAAGGTAGCTGGTGCATTTGTGAGACCAAATGGTACCACTACAAAGTCATAGTGCCCATACCTTGTTCTGAAGGATGTCTTATGAATGTCTTCATCCTTGATTCTCACCTGATGATAACCAAACCTTAAGTAAATCTTGGAAAATACCTTTGATCCTCTCATTTGATCAAAGAGGTCATCAATCCTAGGAAAAGGATGTTTATTCTTCACAGTAACTTTGTTCAACTATCTATAATCAATACACAACCTGATTGTACCATCTTTCTTCTTTACAAATAGAACTAGTGCTCCCCAAGGAGACACACTCGGCCTGATATACTTCTTTTCTAACAACTCTTGCAGTTGCATCTTCAACTCTAGCATCTCTGGTGTACTCATTCTGTAGGGTGTCTTGGACACTGGTGTTGCTCCTGGCACAAGTTCAATTGTGAAATCAATGTCCCTCTTTGGAGGAAGTCCTGGGATCTCGTCAGGAAACACATCCTTGAATTCCTGTAACACCTGATAATCCTCCAACCTAGGAGTTTCATCCTTTGATGCCTCCAAAATATGAGTTGCATACAACTGGAAACCCTTCCTACATAATTTCTTCAACTACATGGCTGAAACCTACTGGACTGAAATCACCTTTGGAATACCTCTCACAACTATTGGGTTCCCTTCTTCATCCATGCATTCGATATTCTTATTGTAACAGTCAAGCTTTACCCTATGAGCTTATGACCAATCCATTCTAATGAGAACATCATAGGAACCAAGTGGTAGAACATTCAGATCTACACAAGTGACCAATCCATTCATGACCAATGGAAATTTCTCTACTACTTCACTAACCTTTCTCTTAGTTCTAGTGGCCAGCTGAACTAACCAAGATTTTCTATGCTTTACTTTCTTAAAAGCACAAATATCCACAACTATAGGAGTAATGTAACTGTGAGTAGAACTGGGGTCAATCAAAATAGAAACAGATTGCTCAACAATCTTACTTGCAACTTCAACCACAGTGGACTGGTGATCTGCCTGGTAGTCCTCTAGTGCTGCATAAATCCTAGGGACTCCCATTGCTACTTGACCCACTATTTCTGCTTCTTGAATGTTGTAAGCTGGCCTTGCACTCTCATTCTCAAGTGGACAATTTCTATGCATGTGGGGTCCTCCACATTTCCAAGATTGGAGTGGTCCTCTATTCTATTGTGGATCTTTAGGCTTTTCTCCTATCACTCCAACTGGCTTACTCACAGCTTGGGATGATTGCTTCTGCTGATTCTTGAAGTTAGAAAGTTTGAAACCTTTCTTTATTTGGTCAAACTTCTCATTCTTCTTGTCCTTCCATGCCTTATGGTAATCAAGTTTACCTTTGCTTTGCTCATAGCAATACTTATCCTTCCTTATTGCTTCTTCAAGAGTTATAGGTTCATAAAACTCAATTCTGTCTTAGTAAGACTAAGGTAACCCACTAAGAAAACATTGGACCTTCACTTTTTCATCTTTGATGTACCTGACATACCTCAACGATTCCAAGAACTTATTTGTATACTCTTCCATGTTCTGATGTCCCAATCTCAACTCATGGAACTCCTTAATCTTGTCATCATAATACCTGTCAGAGAGGTATTTCTACTTGAAATACTTCTTGAAATGTTTCCACTTAAGCCTCCTTTCACTGATCTTCTTTACTTGCTTGAAGTGTTCCCACCAAATGGATGCCTTTCCATTTAGATTGAATATGGAAACCCTTGCCTTCATGTTTCCCAAATAATCCTAAACTTCGAAGTACTTATTTATCCCAAGAAGCCAAGCTTCAGCCTCTTGTCCAGTATTTACCTCACCGTCAAATATAGGAGGTTTAGCCTTCTTAAATTCATCTCGAGAGCGATCCCTATGGTGCTTCCTTCTCTTTCCTTTACAAGAAGAAGAGCTTGAATCCCCGCTGGATTCTTCTGAGTCAGATGATCTACTAGAATTCCTTCTTCTTCTCCTGGTATTGCTCTTACTGCCTTCTGGTTTTACTGTACCCTTCCCAGAGTCTATCTTTCTTTGCAATTCTGTTAAACTCTGCAACATAGCAGCATTCAACTGATGCTGCTCTTCCTGGGATTTAATCAAGCTTCTCATGGTGGCTGCAATCTCTGGCGGTGTCTCTTGGAATCCCCTTCCATTAGATTCTATGTCATCATTTCCATTACGGACATTTTCTCCTGTGGAATCTTGCGCATGCTTGTAGGAATCCTGAGCATCATGTCCGTCATGGGTTCTCATGTCTAAACCACAACTTACTTTACCAACCGCACTACCTGGAATACTGCCCTTGAAGGTGACTACGATTCTGCAAACGTGTTAGTAACAAAACCGTTAGCTGCATAACATTTATACAAATCAGAATTGCTTACCTTCTCTTGGAAAAATCATAAAATGACAACTTTTCCCAAAACATAGAATTTTCTTGCTCAAAGAATGACTATCTCAGGGGGACGATGGGGGTCAAGGGGGCTTGCCCCCTTATGGCGCCACTGCAGGGCGGGTTGAGGGCAGCGCCCTTGTTTTTTTTTGTTTTTTTGTAAATCATTGATTTTCGTGCAATTTGGCACATAAGATCACTGCCAGTTTCTCCTTTCCAGCCCTGTAATCCTCTGACAGACTGCTAAAAAAAATCCACTGAAAGACAGTCGAAATCCGTTGGAAAATCTCACCAAAAACTAAAAATTTTCTTTTGTCCAATCGGATCTCTTCCCAACTAAACATCCGATGTATCGGATCGCTAGTTGACTATGCTTCCGACACCTTGGCGGTCTGAACTTCATCTTTCTTTCGACACACATTGGCTATCCAATCCACTAAATTTCTCCGATGTATCGGCATTCCGATCCTCTAAATTTATCCGACGTATCGGCGGTCTGATCCTCTAAATATCTCCGACATTTTCTATACTTAGAAATTTTTTCTAAAAATTTTCTCCCTTGTTAACCATCGCATTGGCTGCTCGATTAGCTAAATTTCTTCAACATTTCGGCGTCCTTCAGGAGATTCCGGTCGACACCTCGGCCCCGCTTCAGCGATCAACTTTCGACAATTTCCATACATAGAAAAATTTTGGCGGAAATTTATTTTCGGCTCTGCTTTGCATTTTCTCCTCCGCGTCGTCGGAAGTCCTTCATCCTTTCCTTGTCGATGTATCGACTCTCTCATCCTCTTCCTTCCACTACCATTGTGGTGCCTTCTTTCCTTTCCAGCCGCTTCGTCAGCTCCAACTTCAACTTCCTGCCACCGCTGCCACACTTAACGAATGCTCCTATGTCGGCTCAATCGTGTGTTGTCTGCCACCGCCTTGTCGGCTACTCGATCGTCTAAATTTTTTCGACGCTTCCAGCTCTTCAAAAAAAAATTCTCCCTTCATCCGCCGCCACATCGGCTACTCAACCAACTAAATTTCTCTGATGTTTCGGTGGTCTTCAGGAGATCCCTGCCGACACTTCGGCTCCGCTTCAGCGATCAGCCTTCGACGATGCTTCGGAGAACTTCTCTTGAAAGACAACGAAAACTTTTCCGATTTTTCCCGGGCTTAGAAAAATTTTCAAAATTTTTTTCTTCTCCTTTCTGCCACCGTGTCGGCTCCCTTTCGGTGAACCTCGCCGACACCTCGGCTCTGTCTTCACCTTTTCTCCATCGATGGCATCAGATGTCCTTTCATTTAAATGTGTCGACGTTTCGACAGTCTTCAGCTGATCTAGGCCGACATTTCGGTGGTCTTCAGCTGAAGGCTTCCGATGATTTCAACACTAGAGAAAAATTTTGAAATTTTTTTCGTCGTGGTTCCTTTGTCGAATGTGTCTCGGCTTAACCTAGCTGAGACTATCGGCTTGTCTCTGTCGAAACCCTTGGCTCCTTCCTGCCGAAACCATTGACAAAACTCCAACTCGAACAAATTTTGAAATTTTCATTCCGTGGTTCTCGTCAGGCAGACTTCTATTTGGTTGTTCGATGCATCGGAGGAGATTTCGGCTAAGTCCTCTGACGTATCAGGTGGGATTTAGCCTAAGCCTCTCGATGTTTCCAACACTTAGGAAATTTTTGTTGAAATTTCCTATCATTTCTCTAATTTTCTTTTGGTTTCTGCTGAGCAGAGGGAAACCTGCCTTTGCTAGCTGATTTTTCATGGCCCATAGAGGCCCATGCTGCAACATGAGCTCTGATACCATAAGCTGTAACATCCCTGACCCTCCGACCGACGAAGAGGATGCTCCCATGCCATTATCCAACCGGGAAACTAGCCCCATGAACATGTACATACATAAAAACTGAAATAAAATGCTTTGAAGTGAAAATATGCATACATGGTTACCATACAACGAAAGCAAAACCATACATTCAAGCATTCAACATGTTCACCATAATTCATTAAATAGTAAATATAATTGCATAGATGACATAGACAAGAATACTTGTCTTATGAAGAATTCATCCCGCAACCAGCTACGTCATTGCAACGTTCCACCCAACCATAGGCCAGTGTACTCCTTAATCTCTCAACAACATTGCCACCCCTGAGCTAGGCATGATTCCCCAAGGAATAAGGAACAAGCAGGTTTACACATAGCCAAGGATACACAAATAAGCCAATCCAACACAATTGGGTTTATCAGGCCATTGAGGAGCTAGGAAAGTTAAATGCTAAGCTGGTGAGCTCATTGAAGAGCTAAGGACACCTACACCAGAACTATCCTGACTTCTAGGACACTCACACACACCCAACACAAGGAAATCAGTCCCTTCTCTGCTACACATTCCCTCGGACCCTGACTTCCCTTCTAGTGCTATTCAGGGGTTGTGGAGAAGAAAGCTAGCCCTCTAGCTCTGTCTGTGTGGCTCCCAAACACACCAGGTTTATCAAGCAAACCACGCCTTCATTCCCACTCCAACACAGTCCAAATACCAATCACTGCATACACGCAGCAAAACAAAAGGGTTCACAGCTCTGACTGGGGAATCCGATTCTTGAGTCGTTCTTGGCCCTATCGTGGCCAAAACGACTCAATAGGAATCCACAACAACCCACAAACTTAAACAAACTCACAACACACAAAATCGTGGGGAAAACAACAGCCCGATCTCAACATTGAAGCAATAGGAATACACAGCCCAAACGTGACTGGATCATTCATAGGAAAATTGGGAAGGAACCCGAATTACCATTCTCCAACTATAGCATTCGCACAAATAGAATCGTGAATGGCTCATTCACAGGAACAAAATCATGGATGACAGAAATAGCTCCCCTAGCTCTATGCATGAGGGAAACGATGGAGAATCCTGTGCGTGAGGTAAAACAGAACCACTGCCCCTGCGTGAGGATGGTAAACAATGGAAGAATGGGATAATGGAGAATGGATTCTTTTTTCCTCCCCTGCCCACGTGAAGTGGAAAGAATCTGCTGGTGGAGTGTGTGTGTGGGCAAGGGATGACACTCCTGCCACACGCCATTGCCCAGCAATAACTGCCCCAACTAACATCAGAAGTTTTAATGTGGTTGTTGGTTGAGGAGACAAGGGAAGGTGAGTAAGTCAAAAGGGTTTAATAGCTGACACATGGCTTTTCCCCATTGGCCCAAAGTTATTAATTCCCCCTCCTTATCCTTAGGAAAATCATGCCCTTTTCATCATGGTTGCATTGACATAGCTGGTTGGGGTTCATTTTAATTAAAATGCATATTTACATGATGCCAAAACTAATATGTGTCGTATATCATGATATACCATCGGCAACAATTCCGATCGCCGAAACATAACACAACCAAATTGATGGTGGGGCTTTTGCCTTTAGCTCCACACCACGATTAATTACAATATATACATCATATGCATTTAATGCAAATGGGGTCAAAACTGGGGTGTTACAATAAGTGTACACCAGCAACCTCACAAAGTAATAGGCTACTAAAATATATAATTACATCATAGATTTGAAAGCATAAGTATGTTATTCGATTTGGAAAAAAAGCAGGCTTACTAAACTAATCAAAATCCCCCATAGGTGCATAAATCACCTTCCTAATCTATCAAGATGCTCACAAATTGGTAGAGTGAGATGTACCAGCTGATAAGTGATGGAAAGATATCAGTTCCATGCTTTTGTATGGAGAAAATAAAAGAGGATTATTTGGGAAAAAAACAAGGCAGTTACTCCAAGACTAGTTTTTCCCTTTTGCCTTAAAACTACTAAAAGCAAGGCATCTTTCAGAAAAAGAAGAAATACACTTTTTCTATTCTAGAATTATTGCAGATTTGTCAGAATTGATTCCAGGATGTTTCTAAAGCGCTCCTTAAGTCATTTTTATCATTTGTTGACTTCTAGGTGCAAGTGGATTCCAACTAGCATAGTAGGGAATCTAGGAATAGGAAAAAATTAACAAATTAATGTCTCCTATGTGTAACTATGGGTTTGATTATTCTAACATTTCCTAACCCTATTCTTTCTAATGGAGTGATTGAGGAAGGGATAGTGGTCCAACTGATTTTTAACTGCTCTCTTCTTTTGTCTCTTTCATTATGTTAATGTTATTGTTTCTAACTGCCTAATTACATTGTTTGTTTCTATCGGACTACTACTGAGGTGTGTAACCAATGGATCGTCCAACTATCTACACTGCTGGGTGCTTTGCTGGAATGGATTTTCACACTCTTGGTAAAGCAATATTATGATATTTGTAATTTGATGCCACTCATTTCCCATGGTATATTTATGATCCTTCATTATGTCAACTTCCAAGTTATCATTTTTTGTATTTTTCATATGAGATAGGGGGTAGGAATTTGAATATAATTACATGAATCATCTATAATTCATACTCCTCTTTCATTTTGTCAACTACCACATCTCCATTTAAAGGCTCACTTAAATCCCCAAAATATCTCTCTTTGTTACTCTTTTTCTTTAACTTTTTATATATTCTACTTTACTAGATAGGTCTCCATTTCCATCCCTCAGATGTGGAAATCCTTCAAAAATAGCAGCTTTAAATAGGCATATGAAAAATGCAATATATGATGTTAAACTCTTTAGTTCATTTTGAGCACTCATTGTTAATTCTCTGTAATTAATCACTTTGATAGCCTCCTTGATTATGTGTGTTGTGTTTGTAACCCCTATTTCTGCAAACTTCATGCTATTTTTGTTGTCCATATATTTGATTAAACCTCTTGCAGTCTTTGTAATAGGCTCAAGCTCTATTTTGTCCTTTTTATTTCAGCAGTAGTGGTGGTGGTTAGCTCTAGTTCATCCTGTATAAACTAAAATTGCTCCCAATGCTAGATGACTTCCTCTAATATCTTTCCCCACAATATTTCTTTATCTCCTTTTGGGAGGGCCTTCCCCAATAATTCTTGATTTTACTTATAAACCTTGTCTTCTAGTTCATCTTCCTCATTTTCTAGGTGGGAAATGAGTTCGTCCTTTTCTCTTGTATAATTTTCTAGTTCTTCTATCTTGAGATCATTTTCTTTTATCAAATATGATGGAGTATCTTATTCAATATTCTTAGCAACTTGATCAGCTTCATTATTTTTTCCCTGATCTATTTGGATTTATTCTGGATCTCCTACTCACTACTGGATTTCTTGACCTGAATTAGATTATGGTGGAGTAGATATGGATTATGTTTTAGACTCATTGCTCAAATTTTCAATTCAGATGACTTGTCCATTTCTGGTTGATCAATGCAGAAATAATTTCACAACAATTTCCATGTCATGGAAGCTTATGTGGGCATAGGTGGAAATCCACTTTTTTCGAGATGGGCAGTAACCGCTCTACCCCAAAGTGGTTTCAACACTCTAATTTGGGATCCATTTCATTGTCAATTAGAATTTTCCACATTCCCTAGTAGTTTCAGGACAACAACTCACCATGCATGCCTTATCTTCTATGTTATTTCATGAAGTGTTTTTCCTCCTGGCCATCGATTTTTCTTACCACAGGATGTTATGCATGTTTTGGCCCTACTCCTTTATAGCTAAGCGCTTGGTCTTCTCCCTTGGCGCCTTCCTTACTTGTCCATAGCGCTGATTTTCTTGTTCATAGAACCTTCCATATATATTCCCTCGTGCTTAATCCCTAACGGTCTATCATGATTAATTAATTAATCCTCCCTTAACCACCATAGTCTAATTGTCTTTTCCTATCTTAGGATTTTATTGCCACTTCACTAGTGCCATGGGGGACTCATCTAGGGCCCACCTAACACTTGATATGCTTGTCTACATGATTTTAGGATCTCCAGAGACCAATCCCTATAATTTAGGAACCCACTTTGAGTGCCACCAATAGTCACTAGCAGTTGACACTAGTCGGTGTTCAGTTATGCTATGATTCCCATCAATTAGTTCATATTCATTTAATCTAACACCAATTTGCATGATTTAAGGGAGTTTGGGCACATTTTCTCATCTACCTAGTTCAATTAACTGGTTGTGAACTGATTCAGTTGTCCATAGTTGCATTAGTGAGTATCTAGTCATGATATTCCCACATTAAATTAGCACCATATTAGTCCAAGTTGGTGAATTCGAATCCTACCTATGGCATTTGAATTCTTCCTATTGTAACATCATTGTATTACATAAAGGTTAATGATAATTCATGTAATGTTATGCTGACCAATTTTGTCTCTTCGTTGTTTAATTTTTCCATGAATGTTTGATCAGTGTATACTGAATTCTTCCTTTCTCCTTCAACCTTATTTCACAAGTGAATTCATTCATGCCTGAAGATCCTAAGCTTTTCTAAATTAACATGGTATCAAAGCAGGTGATCAAGCCATCTTCAAACCTCATAAACTTTTATTGACGTACCAAAATAAATTGGGTTCCACATAATTCCTGGTATTCTTGCCTTGCTCCCTCTAGATTCTGTCCAGATAACTCTAGCCAAGTGCAATGCACCTAGAGAAAGTGCACATGTTGAAGTGGAGAGTGTTTGAATTGGTCTGATTTCGAATCGAAGTGTTTTTGTAGTTTTTTTGCAGGTAAATTAAATATTTTATGAAGAATTAGTTGTTCCTTGAAGCTATAAGATGGAGAATTCAGTAGCTTTGGATCCCAGGATCCTCACACCCTTCAACTATCTTTATTGGAGGGATGATTTGCAGATAGTCTTGCACAACAAGGGTCTGTACAAGGTCACCATGGGAAGAGATTTCAAACCCCATCATCCTCTTGAAAAGTTGAAATATCAAAACAAGCTGGATGAAGCATTTGGATTCATGTGCATCCATGTCTCCAAGGAGTTACTCTTCCATCTTGATGGAATGGAAACTCCAAAGGAATTATGGGAGAAGCTTGAATCCTTGTTTGGAAAGAAGGATGAGCTAAGGGTCCATATTCTAGAGAATGAGATTATATCACTATAGCCTAGAAAATTCAAAACTATACAACAATTCTTCTCAAAATTCAAATCCCTTTTCATGAAATGCAAGCAGTGCAGGATTGATAAGAAGGATGAGCAATTGGTGCTCTCAATTTCAAGAAAACTTAGCCAAGAATTCTTAGAGTTCATACCCACCTTTCACTTTGGAATACTAAAAACTCCTAATTGGAAAATGACATCCCTTGATGCCTTCATAGAATCTCTTATCCAAGAACAAGACACGCTGATACAGATGGGAGCCCTCAAAGAATCCACAATCAAGCTCTCTTGGTTGGGGAGACAAAGAATTTTCAAGCAATGAGGAAGCACAAATGAAAGGATAAGAAGAACAAATTCAAACCTAAGGAATAGTTGATCCATCAGATGAAGCCTCAAGCTCTAAGAAGGACAAACATCAGAGGTTTGATAAGGGAAAGTGCTCCTACTATAAAAAAGGGAAACCATATAGATAAAGGTTGTATGAAGAATACCATAGATCAGATGTCAAGACTCCTTGAACAACACAATAATGCCCTCCCTGAAGGTGCAAGGAAGGATGAATCTAGAGACAAAACTGAAGATTGTGAGAGATCCCATTTATTGAAGGCTAGATTTTCAAAATCTCATGCCTTCCTAATTGATTCAAGAGCCTCCAATCACATGGTTGCATCCAAAGAATCATTCTCTTCATTAAAAATTACTGATGGCCCAAGTATTCACATGGGAGATGACACTCAAATCCAAGATAAAGGGAAGGTTTCAATCAAATTAGAGCATGGAGTGTTCAAGAATGTCCTCTGTGTGCCCTCCTTAGCAGCAAATTTGTTGTCTATATATCAGATGACTCATACAGGCTCACCAAAGTGAGTTCTACTTGATCCTAACTCAGTGGCCCGATCTCAGATACCTCAACTAGGTACATGATAGAGAAAGGTTTTGAAAACCAAGCCTCCAAGGCATATGAATTCTCACACTTTTTGCCATACTTAGATCCAATGCAATCTCATATTCCATTTGAAAGGGAAGGTATATTCATTCTACCTAAACCTTTTGCATATGATAATGTTTCCATTAATTTTTCATATTCAGAATCTGAAGCAGAGGAACAAGTTGATTCAGTTTTCGGTATTGAATATGAAGTTCAATCGGATCCAGATCCAGATACATTCCCTACTCCCAATCCTAGGCCTAAATGGGCTCAAAAGGTGATTCAGACTGCTGGGAACATGACTGGAGAGTCATCTAAAAAGAGGAGAGCAAGATATTAGTTTCAAAATGAGAGCCTTGTTCTATCTCAAGAAAATCCACGTCTCCCAAAGAGGTGCTACAAAATCCCAAAGAGATGCTACATGATGGTAAGGTATGATCAACAATTCTGCTCACTAAAGAACAATGAGACATTGGATCATGTCACTCTTCCTTCAGAAAGAAGAGACAAAATTAACTTTCTACATGAAAAATTGGAAGTAAAAATCTACATGGAAAATACTAAGAGGTACATTGATTCTCTCTTAACATACAATCTAAGGAATCCATTGTATGGGCTCATGCAAGGTCCCAGGGAATGGCATCCCAAGTTCATCTCTTCCATACTATCAAAGAGGTTCGAAAGATGCAAGATTGGTTACAAAAGCATCAACGTTTCCTCTCCTATCTGTCATCATATTGGAAGAAGGTGGAGATGTTCGCATGCACTGTACCAAGGAACAAGTGCAAACAAGGAACATCACAAGCTTTACTGCTCCACTGA